>OZ020260.1:11324470-11469747 GCA_963971285.1 Astropecten irregularis | reverse complement strand
CGGCGGCTTCCATCCCTTCAGTCATGAAAACCAGTAAAAGAGACAAAGGAAAACAAAACAGCATTTTTAATTAGATGTATTCACTAACGATGACACCTGGCAGTGTACAGAAATGTAAGCTGAACGATGAAAATTGACTGGAGTGGGATTTGAACCTGTGACCTGCAGAATGACATACCGGCGCTCTACCGAGCAAGCTCTCCAGCCCCACAATTGTGGTGTCCCAAAGTATCAATTATCTTTATTCGTATATTTGTTTTTTAACTGAGCCGAAATGAAGTGGGTATCACATTTGTTATTTGGACTATATATTATTCATGTGAATATCTTTATCATTTATACTTAAAAAATAACAAAACTTCTTGGCCGTCTTAAATTTCGAAATGAATTTCAGAGGAAAACATTTCAGTAACAAGTACTTCTTTTATTTGAATACATGCTACTTCAACTCAACTCTAGGTTTCCCGAGTCCAAGCATATTTTATCCTGAACAGAATTTCAGCACTTTTTGTGGGAAGGGGAGGGATTTTTTTATGGGAATCTTACAAATAGTTCTTGTTTTTCTTTGTCCCGCTGTTCCATCGTTGCCTTGTCAACATGGCCGATGGCCTGTGGGTCAAGGGTTATCATCTCCGGCTGAATCTAAAAAGAAAAGAGCAAAAAGAACAAAATTCTTCAAAATTTTAAGAAGTTTGAACTGGCACAATTTCATTTGCACACCTGAAAATAACAAAACAATAATTTCTCCAAGGAGAGAAAAAAATGTACTATTCTTTATTACAAAACTCTGATGTTCTAGAGCAAGAATGAGTAAGTCTGAGCCTCAAGTCCAAGCCTCAAGTCCCACCCTCAAGTCAGACCCCTAAGTCCCATCCTCAAATCCCACCCTCAAGTCCCACCCTCAAGACAGACCCTCAAGTCAGACCCTCAAGTCCCACCCTCAAGTCAGACCCTCAAGTTCCATCCTCAAGACAGACCTTTAAGTCAGACCCTCAAGTCCCACCCTCAAGTCAGACACTCAAGTTCCATCCTCAAGACAGACCTTTAAGTCAGACCCTCAAGTCCCACCCTCAAGTCAGACACTCAAGTTCCATCCTCAAGACAGACCTTTAAGTCAGACCCTCAAGTCCAAGCCTCAAGTCCGAGCCTCAAGTGCAAGCCTCAAGTCAGACCCTCAAGTCAGACCCTCAAGTCCCACCCTCAAGTCCCACCCTCAAGTCCCACCCTCAAGTCCGACCCTCATGTCCCATCCTCAAGTCCCATCCTCAAGTCCCACCCTCAAGTCCCACCCTCAAGTCCCACCCTCAAGTCCCATCCTCAAGTCCCATCCTCAAGTCCCATCCTCAAGTCAGACCTTCAAGTCCGAACCTGAAGTCAGAGCCTCAAGTCCCATCCTCAAGTCAGACCCTCAAGTCTGATCCTCAAGTCAGACCCCCAAGTCCGACCCTCACGTCCGGCCCTAAGTCCGACCCTATGTCCGACCCTAAGTCCGACCCCAAGTCAGACCCTCAAGTCCAACCCCCAAGTCAGACCCCTAAGTCCGATCTTCAAGTCCCCCAGAGCTTGAATCATGTCATTCCAACATTAAGACCTGTATAAATGTGCTCCTTTCTGTTCGACGTACCTTTTCTAAGAGTTTCTTGACTTCAAACTCCCTGCGCTGTGTTTTGGACCGGTAAGGATTAGCTTCAAGGGCATCAAAGTTGGGCTCGCCAGCGCCTATTAAAAAGACACAAACAGATCGTCAAAGCTACGTCTCTCAAACTCATAGAGCATGAGGGTACAGTTGGTTGATAATGCGTTGGAATTAAACCTTAGTTTTTGAGAGCTGCGTCTTTGGTTGTGTACTCCCTAGGTAGCATTGGCAATCCAAGGATTGCTTTAAATATTGACTCTATTTTTCACCGAATATAATGAAAACTGTGACGGATACATTTCTTTTTTGTACTTTTCTCTTCTTTGTAGTTTGCTTAACCAATGTATGGATACTACACAGGATCAAAAGTGTCAAAGTCATAGGCTGGTAGTTTAATATACTAAGGATTTCTCACTTGCACAGCTTGTGTGAAGTGATTCAGCGCTAGCCGTGCAAGTGTAGAATAAGGATCTTAAAGGTACAGTACATGATTGGTAACATACCCAAAGCGAAATGTTCACAGATTTACGTATAACTTTAAGGAGATATGAAGATGTTGCTGACAGAAACATACCGTGAAAAGATTTCTGCCTGAAATGGTGTATTTATCCAGAAATGAGTAAAACAAAGACCGAAAACAGTTTTGATCTCGGGGTAAGATCAAAACCATCTTTTATAGTCTATAAAAAAAAATTGAGTCGGGTTTTCGCCGTTTTCTCATGACTCAGATGGCCGACTGAGCTCGAATTTTCACAGGTTTATCATTTCATGCACATATTGGATCAGACAAAGTGTGACTGCTGTTCTGTGACCTTTACAAATTATGTATTATACCTTCAACAAACATTCGGTTTTAAGCAGAACCATGAAATTAGGCCTCAAATGTGGGGCAATGAACTGTGGTTTGGTGATTGTGAAATTTACCTGGTATGAGCAAGCTTGCATATCCCTTGGCATGTGCGACTCCTAACACGTCTTCATATGGGCAGAAGCTGAGGCCGCTGATGGGAAAACCCACAGTTTGTCTCATATATGGCTTCTCTTGCGTGGTCGTACAGCAATCCTTGTACACCTATAACAAGATTGAACACACAGAGGTTTGACAATAATACAGTCATTAGATTCTATGGGCATTTACGAAACGGAGGCTCAGGCTCAGGCTCAGGCTCAAGCTCAGGCTCAGGCTCCAGCTCGTACAACCATATGCTGGAATTACAGGTTGTGGTTTTTATTTGAAACTGAAGTTCTGTTTTCCTTTTCAGACAAGAGAATCTACTTTCGAGCCGCAGCCAAAAGTCTATATTTTGATACCAGTTACTTTAGAATGGATTCACGAAATGGAGCCGAAGCCTGAAACGGAGCCTGAGCCTCCATTTCGTAAACGCCCTATTAAGAGGTACAATGGGGTATAGGGAAGCCGAATGCACCGCCATTTTGAAATCAGAAGGAATGTTATCATTTATCATTATCTTTTTATCTTTTAGTAGAGTTTTATCGCCGGGATAACCTGAAAACAACCCGGGGTGCGTTCCACTCCAGCTAACTATGCACACGTTTTCAAACGGGAACGCGCTGTTCACCAAACATGAACACAATGTTCGCCTAACATAGCTAACGGTGTAGAGAAGGTGTTTGCTGAAGTTGGCTAACTACATTGAATGAAAGATGGACGCAATACGTAACACAAGTTCGCCATTTGTTGCGTGTGTGTTCAAAATACAAGCGTAACGCAAACGCTGCGAACATGTCCTCGTATGTTCGCGCAAGCGGAACGCACCCCTGGCTTATTTTCAGCAAAGTCCCGCCTCCCTACAAAGACTAGGAAGGAGATTACTGTTGAAGAACCTGGAAAACCCTAGATAATGATTTTGAGGAAAACCCACAAGATCGGGTAGGGACTGTAAACCCAATCTGCATAGTGCTCTGGGAGGAATTCGAATCAAGGACCCCCGAGGTGCAAGGCTAGGACAGAATGGCTATGCAAACCTGATCATCTGTAAAATAACACTGACAAAATGCACAGCTATGTACCAGCTATATTGGACCTTTACCTCCACGATGTCGACGAGACTAGCGGCCAACAATCCTCTCTGACTGAAGCTCAGCTCCCCGGCTCCGCGAGACACGCGGTAGACCTGTAAAGGTTTGTAGGAGCGCACGTCGAATATCTTCAGCTGCCTGTCCATTCCTGCCGTTGCCATGTATCTGAAAAGTCAATGACAAAAACGTCCAGTCCCACAAGTGACAATCAGCTGAAAGAACAAATCTGTAATATCTTCTTGTAACTCCAGGACCACCTCTAGAGAAGCCAGAAGGAAGGAAGGGCCTCCCACACACTCATTCCCCACTAGGCTATTTCCTTATGCCGCTAAGTAATAAACTGAATACAAGTAATAAACTGCTGCAAACTGCTCATCAGCCAAAAGAGACAGATCCTGCTAGGATCAAAGTGCGTCAAGCCCTCCCAACTCTAACCAAGTAATAAACTGATTTGAAAAGTGAACAAAGAAAAATTGACTGGAGCGGGATTCGAACCGGCGACCTCCTGAAAACCGTACAGGCGCTCTACCAACTGAGCTATCCAGCCCTACGTTGGTGGTGTTCCCAATAGTCAATTATCTTTACTGAAAACTGGTCATGAACCAAAATAATGACCAAAAATATATAACAGTTGAAGTTAAGAGGGCCCGACTTTTTCATCCTAGCAGGATCTTTCTCAAAGGTTAAATGGATTAAGAAGAATCATTTCAACTCACAGTCCCTTTGGGTCGACTGCAACTGCCCGTACGGCGGCCTTGTGACACAGCATTTTAACGACTGGTTCCCGCACGTTAGGACTCCATAATGTAACTGTACCTAGGAGTACAAAGAAAAGTAATATGCAGCGTTTAAGGCTGTGTATGTCACTTGCAAAAGAACTAAGTGAGAGAAACCTAAAAACTGGTTGGGCCCTGCCACTGAAAAAACAAAAAAAACAGGCCTGGCCAGTGAATTTCCCCCAAATGAAATATTTTTGCATGCTAGTTTTACAGAAAAGAAGTGGTAAAGATCATCAGCTGCCAATTAATGGGAAAAAGTAATGACTCATCAAATCTAGCCTTAACCAAAATGCAGTTATTAGGCGATAGGTACCTGCAAGAATGAAAAGGTTCTCAGTGGTAAAATAAAATTGAGTAAATGTGCAATTTTATGATAAACCTCTCAGCTCTGTTCTAGTGGTTGTTCGGAGAGGCAGAAGGTTGTGGCGAATGCAGAGAAAGGCCAAAGGGGAAATTTAAGAAGAATGTCCCATCAACTGACAGACAGTTGGTGGATCTTGTCGGTAGCCTCACGTACCATCAGAGTGCCCGAGATGGATGATAGCATTGTACGGGTTGTGCGTCATCACGTCCAGCCGGCCACACTTGGTGGGTATCTCACAGATCATCTTCCCCACGGAGGAGTCTAGATACTGGAGAACACCGTGAGCATTCTGCAGAAGAACAGAGAGAGAGAGAGAGGCAAAGAGATGTTGAGTAGGTCGGTTTTACGTTGTCCGTTTGTAGTCCATCTGTTCACATTTTTTCAGGTTGTAGCATTGCTAATGTTGCGCGTCATCTTCAATGATCCTTGGGATTTAGCGGTATATGAGTGGTTTCATGGCTTCTGACTGCCAAATTAACAAAGATTATTGACTATTAGGAGCACCACCAAAATAGTAGGGCTGGATAGTTTTCCAGGGGTCACTGGTTCATATCCAGATACAGTTAATTTTTCTGTTCACTTTTCAATGTCCTATTGTATGTTGGGCATTTCAAAACAAGCTATTAAGCTTCCAAATATGCCTCCAAATAATATACGTCCATACTATTTATGTTTATAAGTGTTAAAACATTTTTTATTGCTTATTTAATCAGATGTACTACACAATAAGGGTGATACCCAAAAGTGCGCTGATAAGAGTTTGCAATGCGTTGGCCAATCACAAAGCGCAGAATCGGTCGACCCTTTCCAGATGTGCATTGGGTTGATGAATTCCGTGCATTCCGTGCAATGCGTTGCAAACTCTTCATTTAAATTCAATTGGAGTATTTTTAGATCATTAACACAGAGGACATTTGAATTCCCACACAAAATATACAAAGCCTGGCCTCAAAACAATCTACCGTCCATATACTGTAACCCTAACCCAATACTTTGAAGCAACACCAAAATAGATTCGGCAACAAGTTCACAAGGTTAGCTTCTAGCTAACAGACCTATTTGGGATAATTGTGAGATAATTTTTCAGAGAATGACGAAGGTCAAAGGAAGAGAACAGGGGAAAAACCAAAGTAAACATTCGATCAGGAAACGTACTGCGGTTGCTAGGAGGAAATGATGGGGCAGAAACTCCATCCGGAGTACGTCGTTCATGTTTTTGATGCAGTGGAGCTCCACGCCATGGTTGTCATAGATGTACAGCCATTTCTTCTGAGCTACGGCCAGCATTGTCTCTAAATGTAGCCACCTGCAGTAACCAAAGCAAAACAAGGGGAGAAAGGGGAAGATGGTGACAAGGATATGTCAGAATTCTTCCATAAAATGTCCCAAATTTCACGTTTGCAAATGCTCAAAACAAAATTGACAACTGAGGTATATTGTATCTTTAAAGGTAGTATCATACTTTGGTAAGACACCGAAACAGAAATGTTCACAGATTTACGTATAACTCACAGGGTATGAAGATGGTGGTGGTAGAAACATACCGTTAAAATGTTTCTGCCTGAAATGGTGTATTTATCCAGAAATTAGTAAAACAACGACTGAAAATCGTGTTGATCTTTTAAAAGATCAAAAATAAAAGAGAAAAAACTTGAGAAATACTGTGGCTGTTTTTCACTGTTTTCTAAAAAAAAAGGGCACTGTATGGGACTGAAATTTCCACAGACATGACAGATGATGGTTACTGTATCTGTCTTGATATTTTTGCCCATGAATATGTATTTCTTTGATTGTTAATTCCCAGAAGCTCACACAAACCAGGAAATCAGGCACTGTTTGTGCCAGTTTTAAAAACCAAGCGACAACAAAAAACACAGGAAGTCACGCAACATTTAGGACACTAAGCACAAAAACATGTGACAATGAAGGCTTGTATGGGCTTACTTTTAAAACACTGAATGTTTTACTCAATACAACGTTTTTTGGGGACCTTCATCAAATCTATTTTAAAGAATGTTTACTCAGTCCAAGGAAGTTAAATTATATCAAAATGAAGAAACTATTAACAAGCTATGAATTGGGAGACTTTGGAGAACCGGTCTCATGTCAACAGTGCACGCGCACGCACGAGCAAAACAACGCGCGCATGCTCACAATTGCGCGCGGATGCTCAGAGATAGCAAAAAGAGACTTCAGTCGACGTCTCAAAAGTCTCCCATAGCATAAACAAAGCCTTAGATTCCTGACCCCCCCCCCCCCCCCCCCAAAAAAAAAAAAATCAAACCAACAATATTTATATATGTATACATATATATTCACCATTTGTGTGAGCTTTAATTAAAAAACAAAAAACAAACAATCAAAAGAAGCTTTGTGGTTATTCTATTTTAAGTTGCCTGGTTCTGAAAAGAACCAGATTGTAACTCAGGGTTCCAGCAAGTATGCTTTTGGACATCTTAAGAACATTGAGTCAGCATTTGGTTCTATTCAGAGACCCCAACGGCAAACCTTTCCAAGTAAGCTTCATGTGCAAAGCATTTCATTTAACTATTTACTTATATATCACATGATCCTTGGGATAAAGCAGTATGTGAGTGGTTTCATGGCTTCTGCCTGCCAAACGAACAAATATATTTGACTATTAGGGACACAACCAACATAGGGCTGGGTGGCTCAGTTGGTAGAGTGCTTGTACAGTATTTCGGAAGTCACTGGTTCGAATCCCACTCCAGTAAATTTTTATTTGTTTACTTTTCAATGACTCAAGATTAATCCAGTCAGTTTCCCTTGTGGTTATTTGATGATTATATTGACTTATTTATTGAATTATCTATTTAATCATTTTATTATTTATTCATATTTTAGAAAATAGGTTTGTTACCTGACGTCTCTGATGGACTCCATGACGTTAATCTCAAACATGAGCTTCTTGCTGACCCAGTCCATACCGGCCAGATGACCTAGCCGACCTCCCAGTAGCAGGTGCCGACCGTTCCGGGTGTAGTTCAGACGGTACGGTCCAAACTTATCCATCTTCAACTCAAACGACTGCTCAAGCAAAAGCAACAAATTCATCAATCAAAAAACTCTGCAATCATTTGGAAAAAACCTGCTTTCAATATTTTAAACACTTTTGTACTCTTGTGAGAAGTTCTGAAATCCAAAAGGTTCAATTTTTTTTCTCTCTGAGTTGTCCAGTTTTTAATTCCCTCCCGTGACCAAAACCTGTTGGAACAAATTTGTTCAGCTGGTTTTGGCAGAGTGAATTGTAATGTAAGTTGCTAGTATGGTTTTGTTGTACTCTTAGTGGAGAATGGCATGAGGGTGATCCAAATGGAGTTTGGATTTTGGATCTCTGCGGTGTAGTTGGTTGCCTCCAAGTTGCCTGTAAAAATTGCCAGGTGTGGCATGGTCCTTAGAGTGACTCGCTGGGGTAGATTTGGGGGTAAATTGACCCTGCTTACCTTGGTAGCACTGGCTATGTCAACTTCTTCACGGATTTCTTGCTGAGTGATCTGATAAGTTTCCTCCCCCTCATCAGCCTCCAAGTACCTGGTGATTTGGAAAAACAGACACAACAGTGGCTGAGGATGCAGGATAAGTGGTACATATGCAATTCCAGCCAGCCTTTGGCCTTTTTCTGAACCTTGGCTTTGGCTCTGGCTTTGTCTCAATCATCATTTAAAAACCGACAGTTCTGGCTTTTCGTTGAAGCTGAAGCTTCTTTTTGTGTTCAAAATGAGTTCAGTAGCTACTTTGAAAACATATGGTAGCCAAAAGCCCTGATTTGATGCCTGTTACTTAACAATGGAGCTGGAGCCGGAGCCGGAGCCGGAGCCGGAGCTGGAGCCAGAGCCGGAGCCGGAGCCAGAGCCAGAGCCAGAGCCTGAGCCAAAGCCAACATTTCAAAATTGCACAATATGTGCAATTTTCTCCATTCACCTTTCAAGGATAGTTTGCCGGTTTGAGGCGTGGTCTACTTACCCGCTGTCCTCAGGGAGAAGAAGCTCCGCCCTTGCTGCCTGCTTGGCTGCGGCTGCCTGCCTTTCCTCATACTTCTTGAGATTCTTTCGGACTCTCAGGTCAGGCATCGATTGATTGGTCTACAGATTATTGACAAGAACAAAATTATCAGACATACATTTGTAATAACTGCAACTCTATTTAAGAGCATATTTCAAGACTGGAGGAAACCTGAAGATCACAAAGGCTTATCAAACAGATGTTAGTCTGTTCTACCTCGGTGGATAGATGTCCACGTCTGGTTGGAGAGAATCAATCAGCAACTATTAGTGTCTAGCTCAAGTGTCTTAATCTCCACGCTTGGGCCCAAATCTTAAAATAGTGCAGGATTGGTAACATGCCCAAACAGAAATGTTCACAGATTTACGTATAACTTTCAGGATATGAAGATGGAGTTGGTAGAAATTTACTGTTAAAATATTTCCGCCTGAAATGGTGTATTTATGCAGAAATTTGTGAAACAAAGACCGAAAACAGTTTTGATCTCGGGGTAAGATCAAAACCACTCTTTATGTTTTATAACAAAAATGAGACAATTCATTGTTATTTTCTTGTGACTCAGATGTCCGATTGAGCTCAAATTTTCATGGATATGTTATGTTATGTACATGTTGGATTTAATAGACAAAGTGTGAGTGCTGTTCTGTGGCATTTACCAATCATGTATTATACCTTTAAATAAAACCCCATATTAGAGGAATAATAGGCAGGATCTTGAGTTTGTGTGGGCATAGTATCGACGCTTATGGAAGCAATCAGAAAGCTGGGTGGGCGCTACATGTAGGTAGGTGCTAGATGGCTGCTGGATGGGTGCTGGGTAGATGCCAGGTGAAGGCTGGGTACTGCGGTGCATGGTGGGTGCTGGGTGGGTTGGTGCTGGGTGAGTTGGTGGGTGATAAGTGGTTGCTGGGTGGGTAGGTGGATTGCTGGGTGGGTGGGTGCAGAGTAAGTGGGTGGGTGAAAAGTAGTTGCTGGGTGGGTGGGTGCTGGGTGGGTGGGTGCTGGGTGAGTTGGTGGGTGATAAGTGGTTGCTGGGTGGGTGGTTGCTGAGTGAGTGGGTGCTGGGTGAGTTGGTGGGTGATAAGTGGTTGCTGGGTGGGTAGGTGGATTGCTGGGTGGGTGGGTGCAGAGTAAGTGGGTGGGTGATAAGTGGTTGCTGGGTGGGTGGGTGCTGGGTGAGTGGGTGATAAGTGGTTGCTGGGTGAGTGGGTGAGTGATTATAAGTGCTTGCTGAGTGGGTTCTAGGAATAACTTGAGGTAGAAAGGTGCTAGGTGAGTGCTGAGTAGACGGCAGGTGGGGGTTGGGGCACAGTGGGTGCTGGGGGGTTTCTGGGTGGGTACTTGGTGCAAGTGGGTGTTGTACCCATGTGCTTATGGGTGTAGGGTTGGGTGAGTGAAGGTATACTGCAGGAATACAGGAAGCTCACTGCTGTATATAAAATCTCAATGACAAATTTGCCACTTTATAGTGTAAACAAGATCTATGAAAAATTCATATTAAGTTACAAGTTTTCAAGGAGTTTGATTTTATTGTATTTCTTTAAAGGTAATAAGGTGTTAATCTCAAATCTAAAAGATAAAACAGTGTGCGAGTTAGTAACAATTAGTATAATATTGTTTTTTTTTTCCACAATCAAATCTGCTTCATAAATTTTTCAGACATTTTCACTAACGATCTGAATTCTGCTTTGAATTGGGAAAATACATAACATGTAGTACAGGCATTAATTACACCTTCATTAATTTCTATACAAATTCGAAAAGAAGACAAAAGTTGATCACTTATATACAATATACATTGAAAGTTGAAACATAACATAAAGTTTTTCTTTTACACATACACAACTTTTGAGCAAAAAAGTTAGATGATGTGATGAAATATAAAAGTGAAGATTTAAATAGATTCAAATTTAATTCAATTTAATATATTCGTGAAATAACCACAAGGGAAACTGACTGAGTTATTTTAAGTCATTGAAAAGAGAACAAAGAAAAATTGACTGGAGCGGGATTCGAACCGGCGACCTCCTGAATACCGTACAGGCGCTCTACCAACTGAGCCATCCAGCCCTATGTTAGTGGTGACCCCAATAGTCAACTATCTTTGTTCGTTTGGCAGTCAGAAGCCATGAAACCACACACACACCGTGTCTTTTCAATTCAATTTAGTTAGAACATTTTTCCAAACTTTCCATAGCTATACAAGTCAAATTATATGCAAAGTGTATTAGATAAGACGCAAAAAGCAAACATTTCTACGAATGTGATGAAACCTTCATAATACATGATATATAATGGATTAATTCAATTCAATTTAGTACAAACATTTTTCAATACTTTTCGCAAGTATACACAAATCAAATTATATAACACGTAAATCAAATTATATGCAAGGTGTATTTAAAGGTAGTATCATACTTTGGTAAGAGACCAAAACAGAAATGTTTACAGATTTATGTATGTATAACTTTCAGGGTATGTAGACGCCCAAAATTGTGTATTTATCCAGAAATTAGTAAAACAACAACCGAAAATCTTTTTGATCTTTTAAAAGATCAAAAATAAAAGAGAAAAGACTTAAGAAATAATGTGGGTGTCTTTCACAATTTTCTCAAAAAGTGGGCACCATATGGGACTGAAATTTTCACAGATGACTGTGACTGTATCTTCCTTGATATTTTTGCCCATGAATCTGTATTTCTTACTTTGACAAAAACCAAAGCATGATACTTCCTTTAATATAACACAGATCTGCAAAAGCATAAAACCTCTACGAATGCGATGAAACCTACATGTAAAAGTTTTCAAAGCATAAATTCAATTCAATTTAGTGTGAACATTTTTCAATACTTTTCACAACTATACACGTAAATCAAATTATATGCAAGGTGTATTTTATATATCACACAGATCTGCAAAAAACACAAAACCCCTATGAATGTGATAAAAAATGCACATGTGTACATATGCATGTAGAGATTTACAATATATTTTAAAATTCAATTCAATTCAATTTAGTAAGAACATTTTTCGATACTTTTCACAACTATACAAATCAAATTATATGCAAGATGTGTAATTAATATAAATCTGATCCAAAGTACAAGTGTGCAGAAAGCATGTTTGATAAAAAAGGAAATAAAAAAAACAGATAGAAAAGATTCAAGTACATGTACATGTACATGCAATGTTAATTTTTAATGATGATAAAAGATTAATAATATTAATATTTCTGTGATTCAATTCAGTCTGCCAAACTTTCACTACAATAGCGCAAGTAGACATATGTAAAATATTGAAATTGTATACAAAATTATCAGTCATAAGTTTAAAGGTATAATACATGATAAGTATAGGTCACAGAACAGCACCCAGACTTTGTCTGATCAAACATATTCATAAGATTTATAATAAACCTGTGAAAATTTGAGCTCAATCGGACATTCAAGTCACAAGAAAATAACAAAAAACTGACTCAGTTTTTCTTATAAAACATAGAGAATGATTTACTAATTCACTAATTTGTGGATAAATACACCACCTTTACATGTTAATTAATTGGTTGAATTAAAGCGTGTACAGTTACTGTAACTGTAGCAAACAAAACTGGACCAAATCACATGGTTCTGCTTATTGCTTAATACCATACAGTGTGTAAGCACAGAATATGCGCTTATGGAAACAGAAAATTATATGCTTATAAATGAGATCCTATTTCATGGATTAGGGAGAAATTTCCAATGTTCACAATTTTTCAAGTTTCTGGATTGTATCCACAAGTCAGACTTCATTCATTTGAACCAGCTGAAGTGATGTTCTGGGGCTGATTTCATTAACACTTTGCGATCATCACTAAAGCCCAAATCCATCGCTACACGGAAAATCGATCGCTACGTTGCGTACTAATTTTCCGTTTAGCGATGGATTTGGGCTGAGCGATGATCGCAAAGCATTTATAAGTGAAATCAACCACTGGACTGACAAATGGAGGATTTCAGGTCTGAAGTCCGGGGCCTGGCCAGGCTTTACAATGGATGGGCCCGACTCCCATCTAAGTTTCTCTCACCAGATTTGCCCGTTTCGTCAGCAAAGTCCTTTACATTTTGGAGAATTCTCCTCTAACAATATTCAGAAACACTTTCCTGAATGCAGGGAACTTGGCGGCGTATATTATCGGATTGAGACTGCTGCTGACTAAGACTGTTGTAAAGGCATAGGGTAGAAGTTTTTCCGTTGTGGCTACAGTCAAAGTAGTGATGAAAACCATTTGCGACATGAGGGTCACAACCATCACCATTGCAAGGTTCTTGGTCACTCTCACGTGTAGACGGTTGACAGGCTTGGCTCTCTGCTGAACTTGTCTGCCCAGACTGATATCAAGACGTTTAGCGTGGTTGCGGACGTAAGCAAAGACTTTAACATAACTCACGATTATGACAAAGCACTTCACCAATAAAACTGCAGCCCCGGCGAAACGTAAATCACTGCCAAACACGAAGCAGGTTAAACTCATTTGGTTAAAGCCAAGTTTGATTAAACCAGCAACGGCAAAAACAATCAAAGGAAATGCAGATGTCAGCCAAGTCAGTATAAGAACAATGGTAACTGTTTTCCTATTGAAGATCCTCCCGTAGGTTGCCTTGCTTTTGGTGATCAGCACAAATCTGTTGACTGCAATGCACATCAGGTTGTCAATGCTGCACCAAAAAAGGACGAGCAACAGGAATCCGCTGAATTCGCAGAGTGGCACCGGCAATGGATCGGGATCATCATTCAGCAAAAGTACATTGCTTATCGGGGTGAGATATGCACAAGTCAGTAGATCGACGATGCTGAGATTGAGAACAAACATGTGAGTGGCATGGCGGAGATCCTTGGACAGGATCACGGCCAGAATGACCAGGATGTTGCCAACTGTTCCAATGACTGCGATGAGCGAATAAACGGCAGCAAAACTTGCCGCTCTGTGTAGCTGGTATATATCGACGACTTCGACGTATCATTCGAGTTGAAAGTCATGTTGACCTGGTGCTCCATCTTTGACAATCACTCAGCCACCTAATGACTTGCTTGGTTCTTATGGTCGCAGCAAACAGAAAAGTCAATCTGTAGAGTTTGCCCAAATTAATGTTATGCTTTTTAAAACACCACTGATGATTTTCAAAGTGTGAGTTTTTAAAATTAATTATGGTGCAACAACCATCAACTGAATTGAGACAATACTCTCCCAAATACGCCTAATAGTCTCTACGTCCAACCAATTTTCAGATTTCATTCATTCACGAGTATGGAGAGGGAGTACTGCAAAACTGTGCCAATGCAACCTATTTGAGATGTTTTATATATCCATGCCAGCAAGGTGAAACTGAAACACGATTTTCCTTACAAATCTCAGGAAATGATGTTACAATTACATGATGGCATTTCCAGAGGCATGGTGGTAAACATCCTGTCTGAATTTTGAGAAAAAAAAAAAGTGCAGGCACAGTGCATAACTAGAACATCGAAGCTGTCATGGCTCGCTGCAGCCTTACGTGCAGTTACAAACATGATAGCAAACACCCATCCATCACACACACACCCATAAAAAAAAAATTAACATTTTGAAACAAGAGAAAAAACTTCAACATTTTCAATTACAGTAATAAAATCATTATTTTGGACAACACACCCATCCAAAAAAAAAAAAATAATAATAATAATTCAACATTTTGAAACAAATAGAAACAACTTCAAAATTTTTCATTGACAATAAAAACAACATTATTTTGGATAACACACGAGTCAAAAAAAAAAAAATCAATATTTTGAAACAATAGTAAAAACTTCAACATTTTTCATTTACAATAATAACAACATAATTTTGGACAACGCACCCATCATAAAAAAAAAATGGTGGTTCAAGCACATGCTAAAAAACTTAAACATTTCACGCGGACGGCCGAACAGTACGACGGACGGACGGACGGGACGAACGGTACTACTACATAGGCTTCGCTTTGCTTCGCAGCTCGCCAAAAAGTAGAGAAATGTTTAACGCATGAGACTAAAATCTGAAAAAACGCGCACACTACCAGCAGACATCAGTGCAAACGCAACCAGAGACAAACAAGACCAGGGCTCACACTTCACCGATCAAGCATTCTTCTGTCAATGAACACCAACCCCCTGGGGGCATTTTACTGTGTACCATCCTGAATCCTCCACAATCCTCCAATGGTCACACTTTAAAGACTACATTCATCCTGAATCCTCCACAGTCCTCCAGTGATCTCACTTATTCTCAAAATGAGAGGTACCTGAATCCTGAATCCTTCAGAATCCTTCAGTGGCCCTACCTCAAAAAATGCGTTTATCCTGAATCCTTGCCACTCCTCCAGTGGTCCTCACTTAAAAATGACACTATATCCTGAATCCTCCGAAATCCTCCAAAACTACCAGAAGGATTTTGGAGGATTGAGGTGGGTTAGGATTCTTAATAATCTTTATTCTTGTCACAATATAAACGTACTACTCACCAATTTATTCTTTTTTCCTCGTACATATTTCTGAATCCTCGTGTCTGGGATAATTGGGGGTCCTTCAAAGGGGTCCTTTTTCCCTCTCGCCTTCTGGAACTCTTTCTTCCACCTGGGCTCGTGTCCATCCCCTTCGGAAGCCGGCCTTTTCCTCTTGTCCTTTTTTGTGTCTTGCAAAGTCTTTGCCTCTTTCGGGTCTTCAGCATTTGCGTCAAAATATCTCGCTGTCTTTTTGTGAGAGTATTTCTGAGGAAAGATGGGGAATCAAGGAATTCAGGAAAAATATCAAATATAAAAACATTACATTACAAACAAAAACGTAATAATTGTAAATAACTTTGAGTGATTCCTCATGTACTGTTTCTCATGTTGCAGCATCTGGGCGGCATATTGATAAAATGATCCTTGGGATATAGCGGTGAGTGGTTTCATGGCGTCTGACTGCTAAACAAACAAAGATAATTGACTATTACTTAGTATTAGGGACACCACCAACATAGGGCTGGGTAGCTCAGTTTGTAAGAGCATCGGTATGGTATTCCGGAGGTCACTGGTTCGAATCCTGCTGCAGTCATTTTTTTTCCTCGTCAACTCAACGATACCATTTATGTAGGGGTGTACAAGTAACGCAATTACCAAGCTATTTAGTTTGTATGTGTAGGGAGTTATAATTATGAATGGCAAAGAGTTTGTTTGTTACTTTTGCAAAATAAAACATATTTGACAGTGTATTAAAATCACAGGCATGCAACTTGCACTTTCCAAAAAAGAGGAAATTCCAATCTTTACCACATTTTGTACAGTGTTTTTCACTTTTCAATGGCAAAAGAGTGAAGTGAAAAAAGAGGAAATCGGCTGATCTGAGGAAAAGTTGCATGCCTGTTAAAAAAAAGTGTAATTATAGCTGGGGTGGGGGTGGGGTGAGTTGAGTAGTTGTCCATGGTTCGGCACTTGCATTACTTGAACACCCCTACTTAAAATGGTATCGTCCATGTGCTGTAAATGGCAAGATGGCGGCCAGCAGATACGTTGCTCAGCAGTGATTTTTTTTAAGAGAAAAAACTCCATTTTCTTAGAATTGGTGCCCGATTTTATTATAATGCACAGCATGCGCAACGGACATGTCCGTGGCCGTGACTCGTGTCGTCGCTCTCGTGGTCCATACGCACATGGCCATGGTCATGGAGGAAGGAAAAGTATTTTCCTTTCTCCATGGTTGGTACGCGTGACGCCTGACCATGCTGACGGGATGATCATGGACATGGGGATTGTGGGTTTACGGGTCCTAAAACTATAAAGGAAAGGAAACTACTTTTTGAAAAGTAACTTACCTACATATACTTTGTTGGTCTCCTCCTCTATATTACCAAGGTTAAATTTTTGGAAAGAGGGCAGGGCTTTGATTTTTGAGGGAAATTATGGGGTAAAAACGGTAACCAAGATTGTAACATTTCACCGCCGCACGGACGGCCGCAGACGAGAATAGTCTGGTTTCCACTCTGACATTTTGAGGACTCTTGATCTGTTGGGTCTGGGCACTAGACTAACCAGACCAGACAAATGGCCTCACCTGCTCACGCGATCGGACGGTCTGTTTTAAAGTTTACAAGAAGCGCGTAAGAAAATTGAATTTTAACCCTGAAATGTTTAACAAATTTCAATCTAGGCTTTTATGGACCCAGGAACATTTGCTGAAAGTCAAAAGTATCATTTTTGAGGAGTAGAAGTTAGTTCAGAGCCAAAAAAAATCAATGTGTTTTGGGATCCCGTCAACCCACAATCGCCATGGACATGACGGACGGTCGTCGGAGCGTGATAAAAAACGCACTGCAAAGGGGGGTCCCGAACTTAAAAATCGCCGGCCTCCACGTTATTGTTCGATAGCCATTTAAAAATCAATCAAATGTCTAAGTTTCTGAACAGTTAAGGCTTGCAAATGATACATACATTTCTCGCACTCGGTAAACCACGTTCGTCCATGGAAGTCGCCATGTTTGATGTCAAAGGTCAAATTCAGGATTATCTTTAATTCACTGGTACCCGGCTTACCAAGCGCGTGTATTTGTCATACATTTAGACACGCTGTCATGCGAGTACAATTGTTACCACCTAAGAGTTTCGCGCGAAATTTGTGTACCGCTGAAAAATATCTCTGTCGTCTGATGATCTACACAAACACAAAAAGGTAAGGAAAACTAACTGGAATAGTAGAGAAATCCTCGTAATAACTCATTTTTTTCATCATATACGATCTCAAGTGTAGTTATTCCTTACAAAAATATTGAAAAAATTTAACATGTTGAATTCTGGATCGAGAAACTTCACAATATTTAAAGAAAATGTGGATCACTGAAAAACTGAATGATGCCGTATGCATTACGCGTAACCACGCAACGAGAAAGGTTTTAAAGGTGGTAGGCCTATCATACTTTGGTTTTTATCAAAGAAATACAGATTCATCGGCAAAATTATCAAGACAGATACAGCAACAGTCATCTGTGAAAATGTCAGTCCCATACGGTGTCCACTTTTTGAGAAAATCGTGAAAAACGGCCACAAGTCTTTTCTCTTTCAATTAGGCCTAGGTTTTTTCTTTTAAAAATAAAAGATCAAAAAGATTTTCGGTCATTATTTTACTAATTTCTGGATAAATACACCATATCAGGCGAAAAAATGTTAACGGTATGTTTCTACCAGCACCATCTTCATACCCTGACCCTGTAAATCTGTTTTGGTTTCTTATAAAAGCACTACCTTTAACTTGTTTAATGTTAGGCCTAACGTTAAGCCGGAAAAATAATAGGCCTACCCTGAGTCCTGAAAAACTGAACCCGTCTAATAAATTTGAGCCTTAAAACTTCTATTCTGTAAAATTTGAATTCCACAGGTGGAATCAGAATCTGAACTATGACGGCCAAAGTGGTTGCCATCGAGGGGAGTACCACAGGATCAATCATGTCAGTCAGTGTCGGTAGCATGCACGACATGAACACTGACGTCATTGCCGAGATTCCCTGTACCCCTACAGCCCCCAGGACCAGTGATGCTAGAAAGAGGAAGAGGCACTCCTTCACAGATAGTCCCAATGCAATCTCAGGTGAAAGAGAAGACATTTTTTCCCCAGGCAATTTTTGGTCAAACTTGGAAGTTGGAGGTATCAGAGGTGTTTGGACAGTTCCACTTTATTCTGAGACAAGATTTGTATGAACTTGGTCTTGGATATTATCAGGGATGTGAGTGGCCACACAAACAAAAAATCTGAAAACACTAAGGAGCAAGCTGAAATTTAAAAGTTCCTAGTATAAGCCTACTGTAGTACAGAGCAGGTGTACAAAAAATCTGAAATTCTGAGTTAAAATCTAAATCAAAAAATCGGAATTCAGATTTAAATTTGAAGTTTCACTTTCCTGTTTTATAGCAATTGTAAAGTTTGGGACCCTCCTGTGTTTTTATCATACGCACAGCATGCGCCACGGAACGAATCCACGGTAATTCATTCAGGCATGTGATAAAAACACAGGGGGTCCCCAAGTTTACAAACACTGATATTATTATTGTCTCCTGATGAGGACTAGAGCAGACTAACGGTTAGTCGAAATGTTGAGACCTAATTGTGTGAAGTGCGAACGATATAGAAGTGCGAAAGTACGAACGATTATTACATGGTGTTTCCGCAAACCGATCCACATACTTATTAGGTCTTGTTTTGTACAGCATCCTATATATGTGATATGTATATGTGATCCTATGATATTTGTTTGTTAACATGTATCTGTTTGTTTGTATGTTTCAGATGATGTGAGAGCTGAGATCGATCGACTTCTGAGTTATGTGCCAAAGGTCGCCAAAACGTTCAATATCATCAACAAAATCGGAGAAGGTAAATAGAGAGTCCTTGTCTTGTTTGGTCAACTTCGCATATTGGTTATATAACTTCTGCGTTTGAACTTTGCTGTTATTTTTTATTTATTTTTTTCGTACAGGAACCTTTAGCTCAGTCTATATGGCCGAGGTCAATTCTTGCGGACCGGACGTCAAGCAGAAATTTGCTCTCAAACACATAATACCAACAAGCCACCCAGAGAGGATTATGGGAGAACTACAATGCCTTCACAAAATTGGGTAATGGCCCCAAATATCCACAACGATTTTGTCAAATATACGCAAGATTTTTCAGAACAGTTGAGACTTAAAAAGAATAGTTTGCAGGGAACCATGTACATATAATCCTTTTTGTGAGTTGGAGCATACTGTTTCCAAAACTTTGAGTACATCGGTATATCCGTTCTTCTCAGAATCTCATTTGTCCATTGTAGTGCTAAATAAGAGGTGCTGAATGTTTGGCAAAACAAGCTAAGTCCTTCAAATCGATGTCAAAAAAGGGGTAATATACCGTATATTACCCCTACTCTTCTGTTGAGGGTAGATATTGGCTCAGAGGTCCCAAGGATCATAATGAAATGAAAACAATGCCTTGGACAACTGCCAAGTGTGCAATGGATGACTACTGCATGCTCTGACTACTCATAGAACTCTTCCGTACAAATTCTGACCTCCAGTTGACAATTTTGGGTGATTTTTAAGCTGTGTCCGTTACTTTCCCACAGAGGAATTGAGAATGTCATGGGGATGAAGTTGAGTCTACGAGAGCGAGACCACGTGGTGATTGTCATGCCGTACTTTCCGCACGACAGCTTCCACGTAAGTATACAACATTAACCAGATTAACAATAAGAAACACGGGCTACCAGCTACAATCCCATTTGATACACATTGATTGATGGTAATTAACTGGTGTCCTGGTGATTTTTCTTTGGCACAGCATGAAAGTTTGCTAAGCAGCATTTGTGTGCTTAAGCAGATCAGGGAGACTTGGCCCATTTGTCCTTTGACAAAGATCTGCTTGACTTATCAGATTTGTTCATAACAGCCACGTGAGTTTCAGTCGCAAGTTATATAATCTGTATGAAGAATCGGTCGGTAACCCGTCCCGTGTTTTTGGTCTGTCCACAGGTGTTTGTAAGGAAGATGTCGGTGGCTGAAATGCGCGAGTACATGCGTAACCTTCTACTGGCTTTGCGACGGGTGCACCGGTTTGACGTGATCCATCGGGACATCAAACCCAGCAACTTCCTCTGCAATCGAGCACTTCAGAAGTGAGTTGATTCACATATGACCCAAGCCGGGATAGAAACCCAGGCCACATTGGTGAGAGGCGAGTGCCTAACGCACTTGCCACGTATGGTACTGAAAGTACAATACATGTAGTATGTTGAATAATTCTTGTTCTTGTTTTCCCATTTTAGGTATGCGCTTGTTGATTTTGGCCTGGCCCAGAAGGTGCCGTCCTCTGATAAGAGCTCCACAGTTCCATCTCATCTGCAATCCAAGACATTGCCTTCATCAATGCGAAGACCTCACAGAACTCTGCCTGTCTTGCCCAAACCGGTGAGTTGCGTTTGACGGTCGGTTGGTTGAACAGTTTGTCTGTTTGTGGCTATCCTTAACCCAACTCGAGTATTTGGGCCTTGTACTTTCCTTAATATGGTCAAATCAACACAGCAGGACCCCAAGGGTACATTCTTCTGTGCTTGGAGTCAAGTTGGGCATGGAAGCCTCATGCGATGTGACAGCGCCTGAACTCTGTCCATCCCAAGCCGGTGAAAATGAAACAGGACCAGAGAATGGATTCTTGTGTATTTGGGATGGTTAGGGTTGACCAAGCACATTTGTCAATCTTAGAGTGTCTGTCTCATGTTCTTCAAAACAGCATCAGCTGAATTCAATCCAGATAACAGACAGAGGAATCGTGCTCCTCTTATATCCCCTTGTTTCTGTTGAACAAGTTCACCTGTCCAAATACCCGTCATCCTGTACAGGACCTAGTTTTTACTTTGAGTATTAGAAGATCTGATGGGATTGGTACTTTTTGGACCACAGGTTTCATCTGTAAATGAGAGGAAGACAGAAGCCAAGCATCCTCCGTCCGATTCCATCTCAAGACTGGCAGAGCTCGACCCAAACACCTTCATCAACCGCACTGAACCTCATAAACCCAAAGGGCAGCCCCTTGCCAAGACCTTCCAGATGCCGAAGACGTTCAACCAGAAGACGGCAGTCGCTAACAAGTCCAACACCAACGCCAAAACCATCCAACAGTCCCGGGCAGGAGCCGTGAGGCTTGGCTCTGACCGGCGGACGTCCGCCGCCACCGCCAAGACCTGCGGCTGTTTCGGCCGGCTGCAAGTCTGCGGGGTGTGCACGTCCCGGAGTGGCCAGGCTGCACCCAGGGCAGGCACCCCTGGCTTCAGGTCACCAGAGGTCTTGCTGAAATGTCCGGATCAGACTACAGGTTCGAAAATTCCCCGATTTCAAATTGAAAACAAAGCTTCAATTACACTTGCTGAAAATACGAAGCCCAATTTGAACTTATATAACTTTCCTGTTACATTGTCTCATCTTGAAAGTCGAAATTAAGTCATGATAGTCCTTTTCTCTTTTTTATCCAACTAGCCGTTGATATGTGGGCAGCTGGAGTTATATTGCTCTCCGTGCTGAGCGGTCGGTATCCGTTCTTCAAGGCTGAGGACGATATGACAGCACTGGCACAGATCATGAGTATCGTAGGAACCGAAGAGATGAAACAAGCTGCCCGGGAATACGGTAAGGGGATCTTTCCTCAATGCCAAAGCTCAACGTTTTGACAAAGGCAACTGGTGCAGTGCGGCTTATGATTGCTATGGTGTATAGGTTTCAAACACGATGAGCAACTTAGGTGTATGTCTGTTGTCCTTAGTATTGCCCCTGGTCACTGCCTTAGTGCCCCTGGTCACTGCCTTAGTGCCCCTGGTCACTGCCTTAGTGCCCCTGGTCACTGCCTTAGTGCCCCTGGTCACTGCCTTAGTGCCCCTGGTCACTGCCTTAGTGCCCCTGGTCACTGCCTTAGTGCCCCTGGTCACTGCCTTAGTGTCCCTGGTCACTGCCTTGACACTCCTGATCACTACGTTGCTGCGCCTGATAATTGCCTTGCTGCCCCTCAGAAGTCCTGCTATTCGGCTGAATCTCTGACGAATGTTTTCTGGTTTCTCTAGGCAAAGAAATAACCTGTGACGTCAAACTGCCGGCCATGGACCTGAAGAAAATGTGCATTCAACTGCGGAAGTCAGCCACCAGCAGCTCCCCAAGACCATCAGCCAAACGCTGCAAGTTGAGCTCACCACCCTCCAAGGAACAACAACCAACCCAGAGGAAGACGAGGCGGCAAAGTCTTGAAAACCAGCCACGGGCGTCCCCCGATGTCACAACCCCGAACACCTCCCCTAAGGGGTCACTGCAGGGCAAACGAAAGCCGTCATCGAGAAGCCCGCCCTCTGCAGCCGCGAGAGCAACGGGGAAGGACCGCATTCCGGACTCTGCATATGATCTCCTGAGCAGGCTCCTGGACCTGAACCCCAAGATGAGGATTTCTGCCGAGGAAGCCCTGAAGCATCCATTCATCGTAGCATGCTGACGGAGAATTTCAAAAGCCGATATGTGGGTGACCTCCAGATTGTAACACAAGCATCATCAGCCTCCACAGAAAATCCATCATTGCCTGTATTGAAAATGGTAGAAAAGTAACAAGAACACCATCAGATGATAAATGCTTGTACATGCAGTTCCACTGTTCCATCAAGCAGTTTAAAGGTAGTATCATACTATGGTAGCATACGAAAGAGAAATATGCACAGATTTACCTATAACTTACAGGGTATAAAGATGGTAGTGGTAGAAACAAACCGTATTCTGCCTGAAATGCTGTATTTATCCACAAAAGAGTAAAACCAGTTGCCTAAAAACAATGTTGATCTTCAGAAGATCAAAAATCCCGGTGAAAAGATTTTTAAAACACCATGAACATTTTTCAGTTTTCTCAAAGAGGACACCGTATGGGACTGGGAAATTTCACTGTTAGACCCACTGTATCTTCCTTGATATTTTTGCCCATGAATTTGCATTTCTTTAACAAAAAATCAAAGTATGATACAAACAAAGAAATTTCTTTAGGGATACAGTGTTATCAAATGCTCTTCCTGTTTGTCATTACGGGTAATTATCACCACAGGATGCTAAGTTCATCTCTGAGAATAGAACGATCAAAACAATTTGTACTAACTTTTGACTTTTAGACAACCAACAATTCGTAGACACTTAAGTCATTAATGTACAAATTTATATTTTTTAAGAATCTTAGATATTGTAAATTAAAAAGAGGAATTCCTATCAACAAAATAATAAATGATTTGAATTTTAAAAAAATATTCAACTTGTCTTGGTGCTATTTAATTACCGGTATCATGTTTTTTTTATGAAAAGGTAAATCTTCAAGTTGATCGTTATCAAACCGTATCGGAATAAAAAACAGATTCAAAGTAAGACAAAGATGATGTAGGTTATTTCACATATTTCCAATGTTTTTCATTAATGACGGCTAATTTGCATCAGCAATATAGCCGTTAAGTGCATGAAGCATAAACAGCCTAGGCCATGTGGCGGTTTAGAAGTTAGCATTGCACACCACACACATGTATGTATGCACCCAATATGCAAAATTTTCCAAAATGGCCGACCGACTCTTTTTGTAATACAAAAAACAAAGACATTTATATTGCGCAGCTACTACATGTATATGAATATACTCTACTGCGCATTACAAATTTATTATTATCCCTGGTCATCGGGCCATAATTTACATTCCTGAAACCATCTCAGCTCCCTAAGGAGTATACAGCCCAGTGATACCATATACACAGAGGCTAATCAAACCACAGCCATCTCTACCCTCGCAGGTACCCATTTACACCTGGGTGAAGAGGAGCAATATGTGATAAAGCGTCTTGCCCGAAGACACAAGTACCACTAGCCCATGGCTGGATTCGAACCCACAATCTGAAGATTGACCACAAGACCATGAGTATGACACAATCGACCACAGAACCTCACAATACATGTTTTCCTCATGGCTTAAAGCTTTCTTCATGATATTTAAATAAAAAACAATTATTAAAATCAATATTAACCCCAAAACAAATGCTTCATTGTTTAATAGTTAAATCTGTTTATTTAATACTTGCAGATAGTCACATTTCCATACAAAAGTTAATCTACAAATAGAACTCAGTGCGTTTTTTTTTTTTTTTTCGTTTTTAAAATTTAGTAAAGATGTAAACATACACGAAACTTATCCTTTTTTAAACACATTCCACACATTTATGCACCTAAACTATCCCTGAAAACGTGTACAAATGAGATAAACAGCACATATAGAGACTACAAACTGACACAAACATAACTTTTTTCCTAGGCTAGAAAAAGGTTTTCGTTTTTTAAATCTTGTTTTCTGTTATCTTTTCAAACCCATTTCTCTCCTAGAAAAACCAGTTTTCATTCTTTGTGATTCTCCAGGCAAACGGCAAGGGACCAGACTAACGTACAGTTGTATGCAAAGCTAAAATGACAGTCTAGTAACCCACCACTCCTTTCAAGTCCTTTCACCACCATAAAGCCAGGTTTATAGAAGTCTGCAACAAATGAATGAACCCGCCCCAAAATTTCATTTTTCAGATAAAAGTTTATGAGGTGTACAAAAAAACCTATAAATAACGAAAGAAAAACATGAATACAATGAGTAAGCCTTTTTATCGATTAAATTTAACTTAAGTCTGGTACACTGACTTTATCCGGTTATCAGTATACTGAATATTTGAATTCCCCTGACTAAACGCAATTTGGCTTTGTTGAGTCAAGTTATTGCATAGCAACCACTATTACCTCAGCATGGCCGGTCTGGTACCCTTTGACCATGTACACACACTGCGTACTTGGGCTGGACGTTTGACCAACAGCAAGCCAAACACCACGTTGGCAAAACAACAAACTAATTGTGTGCTATCAAAGGGATTCAAATATTGAATACATGCGCCACTGACGTCCGCTACGTCACTCAAAATAACACCCGACTTAAAACAAGGGTAATAGCGCTCCGCACTAATGACGTCACAAAATCCCCGGATGTCAGACAAACATTGCACACACGTTTGCATGGTTGCAATGTTTGTCTGAGATCGGATGCTATTTTTAGTGCAGATGCGGAGCCCTATTCAGTGAAGACAAATAGAGTCCCTTCAAAATGTCTACATTTCTTACATTTGCATTGTTACAAAGTCAGGTAAACTTGTGACTTGTGAAAGATACACTACCCGAGCCACAGCTAAAACAGAGAGTTAATTTGCGCCCACAGAGCCGCAAAATTTCCCTGACGATGTTTGATGAATACATTAAGATGTATTTGAATATAAGTAATGATGCTGTTCCTATCAGAAAAGAAGAAGATGAAAAATGGTTTCTTGATAACGAACGTTGAGATTGTGAGCTAGGGGCAGCTAAACTGAATTCCGAGGCATTGTATTGTTGTTTGTATTCGGTCTTGTGATTGGCCAAGGATGTGTCCCATGGTATGCATAATCTTTGTTTAACGCCAAATAATAACAAGACAAGCCCAATAACTATAGCAATTAAATGAACTGTCCTACTAGCGACTCTCAATAGACCTTTCTTTTGCAACGTCACAGCCTGAGTTTTTGCCAACCAAGATGGCGGAAACTATGGCAAGCCATCAAAGCCAGGCAAAAAATAACCACAATTTGTACACAACGATTCATAAACATTGCAAGATATTACTGAATGTAATGGAAACAACACAAGCAATGATGGTATGAATTTGTACAGCTATGGAAAGTTTGCAAATTTTGTTGAATGTGGTCACGCCGTCTATCAAGAAGACGAAATGATTTGCAACATTTGGCCGTCCATACACTTTGCAAACCAGCATGTCAGTCTTTGTAAACAAAAGAAAGGTCTATCAGCCTTGTACATGAGTTAAAATTGAACAATATCTGGTACGCTGAATTCTTTTACTGTACATTAACATCAAAACCTGAATTCTCCAGACTAAAGACAATGTTGCTATATCACATGATTTGTGACAAGCTTTTGCTTAGTTACATAACAGACGTTTTGCACCAATGCACTGTTCATAATGGATAAGAATGGCACAAATGAACCAGTCCATACCAGAGATGGGTATCGCTATGCAAAAGCTTGCCCCGAATCATGTGATATAGCAACAGAGTCTTTAGTCTGGGAACTTCAAATGAAAGAAGTCTGTGTACCAGATACTATTCAAATTCAACTTGCAAATGGCTTAATTGTATAAGTATCATACTTTGGTAAGAGACCAAAACACAAATGTTCACAGATTTACGTATAATGTACAGAGTATGAAGATGGTGGTGGTAGAAACATGCCGTTAAAATTGTTCCGCCGGAAATGGTATATTTATCCAGAAATTAGTCAAACAATGACCAAACCTTTTTGATCTTTGAAAAGATCAAAAATAAAAGAGAAAAGACTTCAGAAATACTGAGGCCGTTTTTCACTGTTTTCTCAAAAAGTGGGTACCGTATGGGGCTGGAATTTTCACAGATGACTGTTACTGTATCTTCCTTGATAATTGTGCCATGAATCTGTATTTCTTTGACAAAAACCAAAGTATGATACTACCTTTAATTGGCATAGTACTCAAAGGTTGACTGTTCTCATGGAGTAACAACATTAATATCCTGAGGTAATATGGTAGGCATGCATTGTTCTTTTCACACCATACGAAACAGCCTTTCAACAGAAACAACAAATAAACAGTATAAATCGGTCACAATTTTAAACAAGAGTTTCAAACAAATTCCTGTTGATTCGCATGATGACATTTCTTTGCATATCTCCTAAAAAATTACTTTAGTATGGCATGATTTTAAATTCCACTGGTTTCCATCGCTATGGAAGTTTGTTTAGTTTTAAAAGGGTCCGATATTTCTTTCCAAAAAAGGCAGTCACTATAATATTAGGATTAAATGTATTTGTTTACCTGGTGGAAAAATTACGACTAAAAGTCAATTACATTGGCTGGTGGGGTTCTTTAAAAATTTCCGTATTTTTTCCCCATTTTTAGTACATGTATTCCTTTTTATTTATCTAATATTAAATAAATTACCCTATTACGAGTCCAGCTCGGTTTAGATAGATCGTCAAAGTGTTATAGTAATTGGTTTCATTTTTCTTAAAATCCATTATTTTTTTCTCTGAAAATCACCTATAAACCCCAAAACTTTCAAGGATTGTTTCATTTTCTGACAAACTAGGAAAAAGGCGTCAATTGTCAACAAAAACCAGCAGCTAATAATCTGAATAACAATAATGAGTAATACAAAAAAAAAACCATAAAAATCTGAGAATGAAAATTGGGAAGTTTAAAAAAGTTCAGAGCTTAAAATGATGACTCCATACATTCAATGGAAAAGGTCAATTGTTTTGATTTGAAACAGTGCATATTATTAGACAAAGACAATTAAAGATACAGTACAGGATTGGTAAAATACCCAAACAAAAATGTTCATAGATTCACCTATAACTTACAGGTATGAAGATGGTGCTGGTAGAAACATACCGTAAAAATATTTCCGCCAGAAATGGTGTATTTATCCCGAAATTAGTAAAACAAATATATATATATCTCTAGTTGACACACAACAGGCAGCATGTGACTTGAACGATAACGTCTTCAACTTGGGACCTCAATTTATGTCTGTGTTCTGTCAATGTGTTTTTCTATCCCCCCCTTTTTCAACCCTCAAGGGGCGGGGCCAGGAGAGGCAAAAGCATTAGAGGACACAAACCGACCTTAATAACAATTTACAAACTCAAATGGAAATTTTAATTCCATAAACCTGTCATCTCTCATTTCTCCTTTAAACATTAGCTTTGTTATGTATTTAAATTTTACCCAGCCCAAACCCCTCAATCCTACTTCCAGTCTTTGATTAAGGGCCTGTTTGTTTCATGCAAAGGATCATGAATCCTTCAGATCCGGATCCCATTTTAGCGTACCCTGCATAGGAAGTGGATCCGAAAAATGGGATCCGGATCCCCAGGATTCGTCCGAAACAAACAGGCCCATAGATTCATAATGCAGCACGTATTAAAGGTCTAATCCGGATTGTTTGGCTACGGCTGCAATTATTACACAAGTTAATGGCAGTGGCTCACATAGACTCCTGTGGTAATCTATAAGCCATAACAGCCAGAATAGTCTGGATACGACATCTGGCATTTGAAAGACGTACCGTCAGTGCTTGTCAGAATTTTAGGGTGAAAAATTCAAAAAGAAAAAATTGCCTCAATGATGCTATGAGATATTTGCCAGAATTCTCCGCATAATGAACTTTGAAATAAGATTAACGGACTCAGCACAACGCAAAGTATGAAGCTCAGAATTTACCTTCATCTTTCTACATCAGATCTAGTGGGGTCAATTTCACAAAGCCCAACGATCGATCTAACTCAAGTTATGACGGATAACCCATCATATCCAATTTAGGGCTGCAATGCAAGTCCTATGATTGATACCAAGTTACGATGAGTTCGGTGAAATAGGGCTCCGCGCTCTTGACGTCACATTCAGATGTTCGGACAAACAAGTCGCACGTTGCCCAATTAACTTACACGTAAACATTGTGAAATTTGTCCGAATATCCGGGTAACTATAGCTTTCGATATAAAGGGCGTATTCTATAAATAGCTCGAGCGTGGAGCCCTATTGACCCCTGATTGGTGACCTTTGACCTCATCTTATTAACTTGTACCATGGGAGAATTCTGACATACAAATCATGAATCACCGAAAATCTTGTTTTCACCGTAAAAAATTGGCAAGAGGCACGGATGGTACATTTTTTTTTTAACACCTGAGAAATCAATCTGGTGGTTTGTTCATACGTTACATCTTATTTATTTGAATATTATTTGTTTATTTTGTCTTTTTAAATGTTTTAATTATAATTCATAAATAAGCATTTTGAATGTCATAGCGTATTTGTGATATTGGGACTGTTTTGTATACTCAATAGTGTTATTCAATTCACAGTGGCATTTGTCTGGAGTTATTAGCTCATTAACGTTGCCGAGACTAATTAGACTAATTACAGCCACTGGAACATTGTCATTTCTCAGATACATGTAGGATTAACCGTTCATAACCTACATCTGCATATGGACCGAATAGAATCCTCTATGTACAAATACAACTTAAAAAAAAACCCAAATAATAAAAAATGACATCTGTTTGAAATTAAAATCAAATAAAAATATTATAGTTATAACAATAACGGGAAGAATTCCACTGATGACCATCACTTGTACACAATTCTATGCAAGGAACCAACAGAGGGCGTTTTGAAAAAATGGCTGTCGCTGCATTCAAAGTGTATCATTGTAGGTACAAAAACAACAAGAAAACTCACTTTTCAGATATGCTGCCCCAGTGTTATACGGCTGGGACAATCATAGGGCCTTTACGAAACCAGGCTTGAGGCTAGGGCTTGGGACTTATTTCGCTTCCGTCATGTGAGGCACATAAACGAAATGAAGGGACTGGGCCACATGACAAAGCCGAAGAAAGGCTCCAGCTTCGCCATGTATCTCAAGCCCTTCATATCATTTAGGACAAAAAAAAACAAAAATAAGAAAAACAAAATAAGAAAAACAAAAGCTGTTCCGCTGCATGCGAAACAGCTAAATATGGTAAAATCTCCCCACCTCTTGTGGGTTGAGTCTACTAGTTCATACCTACCCCAGACGGTTACTACTAAATGCAAATTCCCCTGCGCCTATTTGCTACTTCGCTGAAAAGACTTGATCAACCGTAGTGCACCCTGACCTCCCACAATGCCTACCGCCATAGCCGCCATGATCGTCCTTCTTTTCGAAGCCAGGAGGCTCAAGCCAAAAGTGGGGAGGACGGGCGGGACGCAACCGTCTGGGGTAGGTATGAACTAGTAGACTCAACCCACAAGAGGTGGGGAGAGTCTACTGCATTCAACCTACCCCAGACGGTTACTACTAAATGCAGAGTGGCACCGTATAGCGGTGGAGGGTTGGCTATGAAGAGAGCCAGAAAGGTATGGGAGGCTATGAGCCAGGTGAGCAGGTGAGGGTAAAAACCAGCAGGTATAATACCCATCATGAGTTAGTCTGTGTGGGTTCCATCCGTTCGATGGGAAGTCTGAGTGGTTCCTGGCTCGTGAGCAGATGAGGCCAGGAGCGCCCTGGCGTGAGCAGAGTCGGCTCGTAGGACGTCCTTCAGATAGCAAGTGGTGAAGGTGGAAGGGCATTTCCAGCAAGCAGCCTTGCAGATGTTCGAGACCGGGACTCCTCTGAAGTAGGACCAGGATGAGGAGACCGCTCTCACGTCATGGGCTCTGATGTATCGCTGGGTTTGTTGGTCTGGGTTAGATGGCCACTCCGGGCTTGCAAACCTGATGGCCGAGACGATCCAGCGAGCGATTGTGTCTTTCGACGCTGGGTGGTGAGGCTTCGTGGTAGTGATGAAGAGCTGGGGAGAGTTCCCTCTCAAGTCCTTCGTCCTGGCTAGATACCATTTCAGGGACCTGACGGGGCACCACAGCTTGTCAGATGTGTCGCCAGTATGGGATGACAGGGACGGAACGAAGATGTCCGGCGGCTCAAAGGCGGGGGACTGGTTCTTGGTGAGGAAGCCGATGGTTGGGATGAGACGGACGCCATGTGGTTCCCAGCGTATGTGACCGTCAGCTATGGAGAGGGCCCTGATTTCACTGGTCCTCCTAGACGTAGCTACCGCCAGAAGGAAGGCAAGCTTGATGGAGGTTAGCATCAGTGAAGCCTTGTAGAGGGGTTCAAACGGAGGGGCTGCGAGGAGCTGGAGCACGGCGTCCAGGTTCCAGGACGGGATCAGACGTCTCTCGGGGGGTCGTTCGACGAACATGCCCCGAAGGAGGTGATGGAGAGCCACGTTGGATGTAATGGACGAGCCGTCCCCGAAGCCCTCATGTATGGCCGCCAGGGCAGATCTGTAGTTGCGGATCGTCGAGACTTGGAGTCCGGAATGGAACAGGTGCATGAAGAAGTCCGCCACTGCTGTTACAGGAGCATCGGCTGGACGGAGAGCATGGTCGACGCACCACGCAGCGAAAAGGCGTATTCTGCTGTCGTAGATCTTGCGAGTTGACGGGCGTCGTCCCCGTGCGGCCAGGGCGGCAGCGTGGCCAGAAAGTCCTGCCGAGATGAGGGATCGTTGGACAGAGTCCAGCACGTTAGGTGTAGGTCCCGGGGTGCTGGATGTAGGATCCCGGACCGTGGTTGGTGGAGGATGTCTGGTCTGTCCGGGAGGATGACTGGCAGTCGAACTAGAAGTCTGGTCAGTCTGATGAACCAGGGCTGTCGTGGCCAGAGTGGGGCGATCAGGAGGACTCGACACCGCTCCTGCTCCAGTTTGAGGAGGACGCGGGGTATCAGGGAGATAGGTGGAAAGGCATAAGCCAGGAGGCCTGTCCAGTCGGTCTGTAGGGCGTCCGTTGCCCAGGCTTGTGGGTGAGGATACCTGGTGCAGAAGGTCGGTAGCTGAGCGTTGTCGGCTGATGCGAATAGGTCGACATGGGGCCTTTCCAGCTGGAGGAAGAGGGTTCTGACGACGCCAGAGTGGAGGGTCCACTCCGTGGGTTTGATCGTCCCGCGGGAGAGTGCATCGGCCGTCACGTTGTCCTCTCCGGCGATGTGGATCGCTTGTAGGTGGATCCCGTTGTCCTTTGTCCACTGTAGGATTCGCCAGGCTAAAACGCACAGCTGGGGGGACCGTGTGCCCCCTTCGTGATTGATGTAGGCCACGGTTGTGGTGTTGTCGGAGCGAACCAGTATGCGTCTTCCCCTGACGAGCTTGTGGAAGTGACGCAGGGCGTTGAAGACGGCCTGCAGTTCTAGCACATTGATGTGGTTGTGTAGAAAACCACGGTCCCAGCTCCCGGATGCTTGATGAGGAGGAAGGGAGGCGCCCCATCCCGTGAGTGAGGCGTCCGTCGTGATCACCACGTCGGTTCCGCTTGTCGAGAACGGGCTGCCGATGGATAGGTGGTCTTCCGTCATCCACCAGAGGAGGTGCTGGCGGGAGAGCTGCGTCACCTCGACGGCCGTGTCGATGGAGTCGAACTTTGGCCGGTATCGGGAGAGCAGGTGGAGCTGGTGAGGTCTCATGTGAAGTCGGCACCAAGGAATCAGGTCCACCATACTGGCCATCAGACCGAGGAGGCGGAGCCATGCTACGGCTGGGGCGGAGTTGGCTTGGTGGAGGAGTGACGCGCACTCTCGGAGATTGGCTATTCTCTCCGGCGTCGGGTAGGCGGTGCCGGAGCGAAGGTCGAGGGATGCCCCGAGGTAGGTTGGCAGCTGTGAAGGATGAAGGTGGGATTTTTCGTAGTTTACCAGGAAACCCAGCTGGGTCGTGAGATCGAGTGTCAGACGAGTGGCGGCTTCCGTCTCGTGTCGAGTACGGCCTACGATGAGCCAGTCGTCCAGGTACTGGAAAATCATGACGTCTCGTTGACGGAGGTGGGCCGCAACGGCCCGGACCACGCGGGTGAACACCCGAGGCGAGGTGGAGAGGCCGAAAGGTAGACACCGGAACTCGTAGGACTGGTTCCTGTAGGTGAAGCGGAGGAACTTTCGGTCCCGAGGATGGATGGGCACGTGCAGGTAAGCGTCCCGTAGGTCGATGGATGTCGCCCAGGAGGGGATAGGCAGGGAGCTCATCACTGTTTTGAGGGTTTCCATGCGGAAACGTCTTGGGCGGATGAACTTGTTCAGTGGTTTGAGATTTATGATAGGGCGCCACTTGCCTGTTCCTTTCTTCGGTGTCAGGAAGAAGGTGGAGATGAACCCGTCGCCGATGTCGTTGTGGGGCACCGGGAGAATGGCTCGTTTGTGGAGGAGGGCGTCTATCTCCGACTCCAGTGCCAGGCGTTGATCCAGTTCGCGTGGTACTGGGGTCTCCCTTGGGATTGCCTTGGATGGAGGGGTGCTTGTGAACTCGAGGGAGTATCCGTCCGTGAGAGTAGTAAGGACCCATCCGTCCTTGGAGATCTCCCGCCAGAACCCTACGAAAGACTGTAGGCGGCCGCCGACGGGTTCGGGATCGACGGTCATAGAAGGAGAAGCGGGACAGTCACCGCCGCCGCCCCCCGAATGAGCGGGGGGTGCGCGATGAGGACCCACGTCTCTGGCGTGTGTCGTTCTGTCTGGCTGCCGGTGTCGACGGGCGTTGGTTCTGGCGACGGAGTGGGGGGCGAAAGGACTGACGCGTCTGTCTGTCCGTCTGTCGATCCTGGATGGCCGGAGCACGCGGGCGGTAGGAGCCTCGACGTGGTTGGGACTGAGGAGGTTTCGCTGCCGGAGTCGGGCGAAGCGAAAGCTTGTTGGTAGTATCTATGCGTTTGACTTCCGTTTCGAGGAGCTCCAGGAATTTTCCACCGAAGAGGTCCTTGCCGAAGAGAGGAAGTTCCCGAAGTCTGGTCTTCACTCCTTCGTGCGGGATATGCATCGCCTCTACTGCGTTGGAACGGCGTGCAGACGTCGTGAGGCAGGCAATGCGTGAAAACTGCTCGAATAGGGAGTTCAGGCCGTCGTCGAGACCTCGGAGGGCGAGGGCGGCAAAATCCGGAGCAACAGGGGAGTTCTCCTCACAGGCCCGGGCGATGTACTCGGACAGAAGGAGAAGAAAGGCCGTGCAACGGAGACCGTGACGAGATGCCTTGTCGAGCTTGGACATCGTTGACTCTATCAGGGCCTTGTCCTTGTCCCGGAAGACCGCCTTGATCGATGGTTTGCCGGAGTCTGCCGTGATTTTGTCTTTAGCAGGTTCCGGGATGGCCGGGGTAGAGAGGAAGTTCTCCGAGTCCTCTGACGGGAAGTGGTAGTAGCTGAGCGATCTCTTAGAGGAGGGACGCCACGGCTTGGACTTGGAGATGGTCTTGAACATATTGACGCATGACCGGTCTAATGGTATCTCTGGAAAGGTCGGCCCGGAGGATTCAAGATGAGACGCATGCCTCTTAAAGGAGGCGTGTCCGGTGTCTTCCGGGGGCGAGGTGCCTTCGGGTAGGCCCAGGACCTGTATCATGTCTCGCTGTAGCAGGCGAAGGCGACTCTCATTTGGGGTAAGGTCACCAGCCGATGCGATTTCTCCATCGTCTGAAGACGTGCACGGCGACGCAGATCGCGGGGCCGTCGGGTTGTTCTCCCGTGAGGCAGGACGTGAGCGTTGAGAAACATTCGATGAAATGGACGTCACATCGATCTCCTGAACGCCGTCATGACCTTCGGGTGCAGATGGTGAAGCCAGGTCCAGAGGGTCCGGGTCAGGAGCAGTAGAGGCTGGAGGGGGCCTGTCAGCCATATTCTTGGCGATAGAGGACAGGGCCTCGTTGATGGACTGGAAGGCCGCCATCCATTCCGGTTGTTGCTGGGGTTCCACCTGTCGTTTCTTCTTGGCTGCCGGCGGGGCCGGCGAAGGAGAAGGGCAGTTCACCTTCCTTTTCCGGGTTGCAGGCGGAGCCCTGGTAGCAGGAGGGGCCGTGGGAGTAGCGCCCGTTGTGGCCCCGGGAGGCGGTGGTTTAAATCCCCGACGATGTGGCAGGCGTGGAGGTTCCACAGGAATTACCGGGAAATCATCGCCAGTCAAAGGTGGGGCTGACTCGGTGGAAGGAGAGCCCGCAAGAGACATCGTGTGAACGTCGGGGTCGTCCCCACGTTGAGCATTCTGAGCCATGATGGTGCAGAAGAACGTAGTTTCAGAGCACAAGAAAAAACACGCTGTTTCCAGTGGTATAGAACAGGGTGTTGTGGTCGTTGAGTAGTACGGCCGTTGGTACAAGCGGTCCGCTTTCCGCTCGGGTAGAGTCGGACAAAGGCGGCCGGATTACGATGGAGCCCGCATTGTCCCGAAGGGCAGGGCCGGCGTGGCCGATGAATAGAGTGCAGAAATTCCATAGCCCTCCGCTCTGGTAGAGTCGGACAAAGGCGTGGAGTGCTGAATGGAGAGCAGGGCGACAGGTAGTGGGGACCCACGTAGGCGGGGCCAGTCCCGTGGCCGTAGCGGAGGGTCGTCATGGAGCATTCCTGCGACGTCCGCAATGGAGTCGGGCCAGACATGGAGGAGGCGTAGTCACATCGTGGCTCTTACCCCGGGAGTCATAGCCTCTGTTCAGCGGGTCGTAACATGGAGCCTAAAAAGGAGCTTGTTACGCCCGGGCCAGTCAGTCAGATGTGGCGGCATCCTTCGTCGCTTCTGGTAGCGAGCGTTCTCCCTTCGCTCTGGTAGCGACCGTGGTATCGAGCTACCCCCGGCCGTAGGCCTCTTCGGGACGATTAGACGCGTAGCCTTCAAGGCATGCCTAGCATCTAACCGCCCGGAATTCCTTCGGACTGGCAGTGGTAGCAGCAGTAGCCCGGAATGAGGGGACGAACCCAAACTCGGCCATTCCGATTTGCTGTACCGCGGCGGGAATGAGGGTAAACTCTCAATCCATTCCCCCCGCATATAGGCCTTTCATCGGGTCGTAAGCACAGAGCCAACTGTGCATACCCCGGCATCACGTAGGAGAATACACGTAGACCGCGGCGATGTAGGGCCGCGGTACCTGTAGGATGCACAAAGAAAAAACGAGAAAGAAAAATACCAAAAACAGGCACACAAAATAAAAAACTGTTAATGGTAACGGTTAATCAGATAAATAAAGGAAAAATGTCAAGTCTAAACAGTCTAGATAAGCAGCGGGAAACGGAAACTCGAGAATCGAAAGAGCCCGTGAAGGGCACGTCCGTTTCATAGCGGCGCTGAGAAAAGAAGGACGATCATGGCGGCTATGGCGGTAGGCATTGTGGGAGGTCAGGGTGCACTACGGTTGATCAAGTCTTTTCAGCGAAGTAGCAAATAGGCGCAGGGGAATTTGCATTTAGTAGTAACCGTCTGGGGTAGGTTGAATGCAGTAGACTATATAAACAGACAGATGGCGAGGAAATGACAGGTATCCCCCTAATGCTGCTGATTAAATACAAAATGGTGTCGGGCCACCAAATTTTCTGGCGGGCCAGTAACTTTTTTTTTCTGCTGTCCCTGCCGGCTAGTTAGCAATGTACTTTAATTTCGACCCCTGACAAAATGTTGGTATCAAAATAAATCTCATTTCGTAAAAGGCCCATAAATTGTATCCAGTAAGGTAACTCAGAAAGGTCGTCAGTGGAATTATTCCCCTGACAAAACCTTCAATCGGAGAAGCCATATTTGCAAGGTGTGAATTTCTTTAAGAAAAAATCACAAGCGTGTATTTTTTTCCCGCTCTTTTCCCTCAATCCTACAGAAATTGTTCTCTCTCGATTTTCTTGCAGCACAAAAAAGGAAACACAAAATATATTCCTGCATCACTTTTGTATTAAGCAGATGAGTTAATAATCAGGTTCACTGGTCACCATAGCAACAAGATTAATAAAATAGCATCTTAAAAAAAAAAAAAAAAAAAAAAAAAAATTAACATGCATTTTACTTAAAGAATAATAATAATACAACAAATTGTACTATTGTTCTATATGTACACATAAAAACACATGCTATATTGTATTACAATGATTAATTAATCCTTCCCGTACACAATGGTGCTATTGTTTGTGGCTGGACCAAAAAAAATTACAATCAGCACAAAAGAAATAAAAATATATAATATTCACAAGGTATAATATTACGCTACAAATTAACTTGTGATCGGGTGATCAATAATATGTACACCTGTATGACTTACAACATCTCCTAAGGACTTTTTTTTCCAGGATTTTTTTTGTAATCTTCGGCAGCAATCTGTTCTATCTGTGGTGATAATAGAATATTTAGTGCAGCAATGAAAATACAATACTTAACTGCAGCAATATGTTAAAACAAGAGGCCATTTAAAAAAAAAATTAAAACAAAATTAGCAGTAAAACGCAAAATCTTCCGCGAGTGATTTTGCTAAAATGATTACCTCGGTATTAATTTTCTTCTTAAGCCTTATGTACAGTTGCGTAGCATTGCGTAGGGACTACGCTGCCCTACGCTGGCTTACGTAACAATACGCTGAGTACGCAGAAGGAGTATGCGACATGTACGCAAGTCTACGCAACACTATGCTACTGTACGCCATGCCTACGCAATAGTACGCAACCCTACGTCCGTTATACGCAATCCCATGCGCATGTACGCCAATTATATTATTCTTGTAGGTACGCGGTGCCTCTGCACAAGGTACGTAACCATATCCATCGCACTAAGTACATCTAAGCAGGCTCACCTAGAGTACGCAGCCTTATTTTGGCGTACACCATACGCAACACTACGCAACTCTACGTAGGCCCGGTGTGAAAGGGGCTTAAGGTAGTGTTGAAAAAATTCTCTGAGTTGATTTAAAATACAATCAATGGGATTTTTCTCACATCCACAGGTTCATAACTTCAAAAGGTGCGAAATTGTGCATTAAAATCCGTAAAAAATCTCTCAAAAATTGAGAGAAACGTCTATGAAGGGCAAGCATGCTTTAAAGTTGGTAATACGGCATATTAGTCAGTTAGCAATGTTTCCCCAACCATTGAATTAAATATATAAATAAAATACAATACGATACATCTACGTACAAAAAACACTGAAGGACTGAACTCTGAATGAAGTGGAGTGGTCACACAACTGACTGCATGAATAACATAAACTTTGAATATTCAACAGCGACTTCTCTTCAATATGTATCTAAAAATATCCATGGAAACATCGAAGACATTTTTGCTGTTTGAATTTTGTAATGCTGGGAACAAAGTTTTTTGCTGGTGTTAAAAAGTAGGTTTTTTGAACATTTGTATGGCAGAAGTTATTATTTGATTTTAATTGAGCAGACAAAAGAAGAAGTAAGTCTTGCATTCTAGTTCCGTTGCTAAGCATGTCTCACGATGTACTGGCAGGAATGAAGCCCTCAGGTCAAAGGTCATTCCGAATACATCTGGGGCCAATTTCACAGCGCTGCTTAGCACAAACATTTGCTAAGCATGACATTTCTGTCTTGTGTTGTGTATCGCTTTTCATTGTTCTTTTCTGTTGTTCACTGACCATGAACATCAAATGAAATGTTTAACGGTGGTTTGTTTCATTGTGCAAGACATTTTTGTGCTTAGCAAATTTTTGTGCTTAGCAGCGCCATGAAATTGGCCCCTGGCAGGAATGGAGCCCTCAGGTCAAAGGTCATTCCGAATACAATTTGACCTTTTTAAGCACAATTCCCTGATAGTATGTAACACTGAATACGCTGATTGTTATTGGCTATGTGAGGTTATTGTATGGTTTATACTGGTGAGGTAGATTTGTATTAAATATCCCTGTATAGTGAGAATGGTCCAACAAATCTTTATTTTGTTTACTATTTGCGTCCACCTGATAAGAAATAATTATTGTCATTTTAGCTTTTTTCTTTTTATTTTATGTTCGCATAAGCTTATTTTTTCTTATGATACAAGCGATTACTGCAAAGTGATTAGTTTATTTTGAAATGCATCATGAATGCTACTTTTTCTGGAGAATTAAGCCTTTCGCGAGTTAAAATTGAACAATATCTGGTACACTGAATTCTTTGCCTGTACATTAACATCAAAACCTGAATTCTCCAGAAAAAAGACACTGTTGCTATATCACATGATTCAGGGCAAGCTTTTGCTTGGTTAAATAACAGACGTCTTGCACCAATGCAGAGTTCATAATGGATAAGAATGGTACAAAGGAACCAGTCCATTCCAGAGATGGGTATCGCTATGCAAAAGCTTGCCCCGAATCATGTGATATAGCAACAGAGTCTTTAGTCTGGGGAAGTCAATCTGGGGTGTTTATATGCAATGAAAGAAGTCTGTGTACCAGATACAATTCAGATTCAACTCGCAAATGGCTTATTGGACTCGACCAATGGTACATAATGAGTAAGCAGTGGCAAGGTCTATTTCGCCGTGTTACAGAGGGGCGGGTCTTCTCTCAATGTAAGTGAAGGGATAGCTCAAGCACAATTCTACGGCCAAAATCACGGTCAAACTTCCTGTCGCAACCATTGTTTAAAAAACTTTTGGTGCAATGATAAACAGACAAACTGGCAAATAGCTATGGAGATAGAGAACAAACACACCGACTGCTTCTCAAGCTAGAAATCTACTGCAAGAAAAGAATTTTTTTTTTTGTCAAGTTAATTTTTTAAAAATGTCTACAATTGTTTGTATCATACAATCTTAGCCTTTAGTTGCGCTTCAAATTAGCATTGCATTGAACTGAATGAACAAAAAAAATGAAATAAATAAACTAATATTGAAGCGCTGTCACACCTTAAGTTTTCAAATGGTCTAATATCTACGCCCCAGCAAACCTACGTTTCTGTAAAATTAATTATGCCAAGCTTATTGACATTTCATGGGAGTTTTGCTACATAATTCAGCTGCCTGTTAATTAATTGTTACCCAACCAAGTAAAATTTGGCAGGTATGGGGCTGTTTCGCACTCGTGTTAGCTGACCCCGGGTCAAACAAACCCAGGGTTGGTCCAACCATTTTGCCAGAATAATTCAAGATCCACACTGAGATTCCGAAGTCTTATTATGGGCGGGGCCAGTTCCAACCCTGTCTTGTCTTTCTTTGACCCTGGGCTGACCCTATTCAAGTGAATCAATTGACACACACCGTTCACACTACTGTGTCTGATCCTCCAAAGTGGGTCAGTTTCTCAAACCCATAAACGGGGTCAGATCCTTTCCAGACGGTGGGGTGGTCTCAGAAGGGCTGTTCTCTGGTTGCAATGCTTCGAAGGTGTGAACGAATCGATGAGACTCTCGGAGGATTTTGAGCTCTAGTCGTGCATGGACGTCCTGGAAGCTGAAAGGCTTGTGTCTGTGCCTTCCTTCACCAACTTGCAGAGCCCATTCTCACGTCGGAAGAGTCGATCCTGATCTGAAGATCAAGTTTGCCCAAGACCAATGGCACTTGAGCTGATACTGTCCAGTCAAAGATGATGATCTGACCAATAGACTAGCTGACCATGTCCAGCTCACAGCGAGGCTAATGGTCATCCGCAACCACCGATAATCCAGGACTTTGGGATAAACCTTTACACAGTAGATACAGGCAGGGAAATCCAGTGGTAACTCTTTGACTGACTTGATCCACCCCTACAAGTTACCGGGGTTTGCAAATCTACAGAGATTGTGCTCAAACTGGCTACACGGACACTATCACATTTCAGCCAAATAAAACAAAAAAAATCATATCATTAAAGGTGCTTTACACAGATTTTCAGGAAAATCACATTTTTTCCCCCTTCATTATTTAAGCAGCTGCCACATAATTCGCGTGTACATATATATTATATATATATACACATACATGTCGGTTCAAGGTTTGATTCTATGGGAGGAATACACACAGCAAAATTTCGATCAAGTAAATAAAATATTTTTGTTGTTGTTTATGTTTTTTTACAGATATTAATATAGCCGCATGTTTAGTCAGGGGAAGAGGCGGGGCATTTTTTTTTTGTCTTTTTAAAAATTAAACAAATAAAGTACAAATCCTGAGATTTTTTTAAATCGTAATACTGCCGAGGAGTATTAAGACTTTCCCACTTGGCCGCGGCAGCCATCTTGGTCTTGTTTCCCAAAGGATACAGCAGTGGTTGCAATGGAGTTGGTTATGACAAGAAAGGCACCAGACTACTTTTGAAACCAGTCTGCAATTATAAGACCATTCAGGAGCAAGAAGGAGAAAAAAAAGGATAAGGAAATAAATAATAAACAAAAAAGATTTTTAAAAATGACAAAAAAAAAATAATAAGACAAGATGACCAGCCAAATGTTTGGGCTGGTATTAAAAGTGGACTCTAGCTGGAGGGTGTTCAACAGAATGACGAAACGTTTGCTGCTCCTCTGAAAAAGCCACGATGTCTCCAGCATCCGCGACTGGTATCCGACACAAACCGGTCAACAACTTCACTGTCCATATATATATACAACGCAGTGGCAGTGCCTCAGGAGTTTTTGATTAGTTGTTGTTGTTTGTGTTTTTTCGTTTTCGTTCTTGGAAATACAGTAACAGGAGGTAGAATACATCAACACTGTGAACTGAATCGAGCGACAAACATACGCTGGAGGTACGGCCATTTTCGCTTCTGCCAGCGACGGTGGAAGTTTTGACGTCACCGAACAAAAATATACCAGTCAAGGTTATACTGGTTAAATAAAAAAATAATCTTCTGACACTCTTAATAATATACCACTTTTGTTTTTGTTTTTCAACGCGGTACAGAAAACTGCAGGCTGAGGATGTGTGGTAAATCCATGCAAACTTGAGTGGAAAGACCCCTCTTCTTCATAGGGGGAGTGACGTGACGTGACGTGACGTGACATGACGCTGGTAGCACTTTCAATCCTGTGGCTGCTGGGAATCTGTTCTGGGTTTTTGGTTTTGGTTTTTCGTTGCTGGTTTTGGGGTCGTTTCTCAAACGTCCTCCGGAAGTGGATCCACGTGTCGCATTCCTTGCAAGGGGATCCCGTTCGGGTTGAGTTTGCTGGCCATGAAGCCACTCGGAAGGTGGCCATTGCCAACTGCAACCACGGGGTGGTTTGGGAGGACACCGTTGGGAATGGCGCCGTTAGGGATGGCGCCGTTGGGGATGGTGCCATTCATCAAGTGTCCGTTGGCAGAGGGTGAACTGGCTGTGCTGACCGTACATGGAGAGGCTGAGGGGGGTGGCCCGGTGTGTGGACCTGTTAAAGAAACACCAACAAATTCAAATACAAGCTCCTACACTCTGGCCTCCTCTATCTTCCAAGATCATACACAGCCTGCAAAATTCCAACAAAAGTTCTCTAAATTCCTACAAATCCTTCAAGTAATTTTCCAGAATCTCCCGAAAATCCCTGCCAAGGTTTATAGAGGATGTTCAACACTCAACAAACCTCGCTTTATTTGTTGGAACTATAATCCTTAAATTACTTGACATGAGAAAAAAACAAGGCTCCCATATCTGACGTCACAAAATCACACAGATTTGTCTGCTGCCCCCATTGACGAAATTCAGAGAATCTGAATTTTGGGGAGCTTGCAGGCTGAGCATAATTATGAGAGAAAAATCATCCAAAAAGACTCTCTTTCTGTGTTCAGTGTGAGATAAATATTTTGTTTTCTCATGTCAAGTAATTCAAGGATTATAGTTCTAACAAATAAGGCGAGGTTTGTTGAGTGTTGAACATCCTCTTTAACATCGAAGTCTGCACTATTCATTCATAAAGAGACCAGGAGTCGATTTCACCAAACTCATCGTAACTTACCCGGTACTTTCAATCGTAGGACATGTGATGTATTGCAGCACTACGCATGATACAATGGGTTATCCTTCATAACTCGAGTTACGATCGATCGTAGGGCTTTGTGAAATTGACCCCTGTACCATTTCTTCTCTCATGATCAATCGACTCTCAGAGGCTGTGTTCGAGCGAGCTACTCGTGTTAACACAAGTATATTCCTGAGCGCTTGAACGGCTAGAGTACGACACTCAGGTCAGCGAGAGTATACTCTCTAGATATGGGGAGTATACTCCTGCACCAGAAAGTATTGCATGCGCATCATACTCGTGTTACCAGGAGTAACTGCTAGAACGCAGCCTAAGAGTCCCTTGTAGGAAAACGCACCTGATACAAGTAAACCCAGTTTGCTTTTCTTAAAGTCCTTGCTACCAGCATTTGCTAGTGGACTGAGAACAAACTCAAGGCGAGGAGGAAACTGGAGACATTTACCTGTGTGCGTATGGATGAACCACAAAGCCGCCATGAGCACCAAGCCCATGACGAACGAGGCTGCGGCTATGGCTGTGGCTGGCCCTGTACCCAATCCTTCATCTGGAGGTTGGGGACAAGACCAAAAATACCATGCTTAAACGACATATCAAAAACATAAATACACAGAAATCTTTGACTATGAACGAAAAATCCTTTGCGTCCCAAATACATTCCAATGCATCTACAGTAGTACAGTGTTGTAGTTGAGTACCAAAATTTGAGTACCGGGTTTTCCGAGTACACACAGTGCCGAGTACGGGCCGAGTCCGAGTACTTTTTAATCAAGTCATTGGCCAAAAAAATTGATATAAACAAAAATTGAATTTTCTTTCGAGTACTTGCAACTGGGCTCGAGTTCACCTAATACAATTTGTAGAGTTCGGGGAAGAGTCCGAGTACAAAATTATGAGTACGGGCCGAGAACTTGTTTTCTACGAGTACTTATGACCGATTACGTGCCAAGAACTTAGTGGTACTTGAGTTGTACTCGAGTTCGAGTTTGAGTACGCGTACAATAACACTGGTAGTACCGCGGGGTCCATTTTCACGTACCACTGAGATTGATCTTAAAAAGCGAATCTAAAAACTCCTCCAAAAAATGTTCTGCAACTCAAATTTGAGGGGTAATACATTTCTCATTGCTCCGGCACCATAAACCGAAAGTTATACGTCTGACTGTGAACAGACTGTTTTGGTTTGTTACCAATGTTGCACATGGCTTTTGATTAAGATTCCGAATCGATATTCAAATTCAATACCTCTGCATTCCTCAGTTGGCTCAGACACTTTATCCGGTTCTTTCCTAACACCTGAAAATAAAAATTTCAATAAATTATAACTGTTTTTATTGATACAGAGGTTAAACATGTTAAAGGACATTTATGTCATACAATTTAACACTGTGTCAGCAAGCAACACTGATGAAATTTAACTTACACATTTTAAGTACATTTGACAAAGGCAATGACTAGGGTTAACAAAGGCAATGACCAGGAGCACCAAGGCAATGACCAGGGGCACCATGGCAATGACCAGGGGCACCAAGGCAATGACCAGGGGCACCATGGCAATGACCAGGGGCACCGAAGCAATGACTAGGGCCACCAAGGCAATGACCAGAGGGGCCAAGGCAATGACTAGTGAATCCAAGACAATAACAATGGGCACTAAGGAAATGACAAGGGGCACCAAGGCAATGACCAGGGGCACCAAGGCAATGACCAGGGGCATCAAGGCAATGACCAGGGGCACCGAGGCAATGACCAGGGGCACTGAGGCAATGACCAGGGGCATCAAGGCAATGACCAGGGGCACCGAGGCAATGACCAGGGGCACCAAGGCAATGACCAGGGGCACCGAGGCAATGACCAGGGGCATCAAGGCAATGACCAGGAACACCAAGGCAATGACCAGAGGCACAGGGGCAATGACCAGAGGCAACGAGGCAATGACCAAGGGCACCAAGGCAATAACTAGGGGCATCTATGCAATCACCAGGTGCATCAAGGCAATGACCAGGGGCACCAAGGCAATCACCAGGAGCACCAAAGCAATCACCAAGGGCACCTACGATCATCAGAACTGCCAAACATCTCACACCATTCGAGGCAAACGACCTTTTCCCCTTTGTCACAATCAAGCAAGGCCAAAGACCTACCTTTAAAAAAAAATATGATCTCAATTAAAAAAAAAAAAAAAAAAACTAGACCGAGGTCAGAATATCGAGGACTTATTTATTTTGCTTGCAAGCCAACTGGGAGGCAAACACAACGTGCAACGATAAATATCCCGACACCATCTCAGAGGGTACACAGGCCCAGCAAGAGTGTGCACTCCAAAGTAATCTAATTTGTTCCTGGGGCTGCAGGGTGAGTACGGCTTGGTACCCCCACCGAGAAACAAGGGTTATTGGATTAGGAATGGAACATTGAGAAGTAGATCAATTTGTGTGTGTGTGTTGTTGTTGTGTTGTGAGTGGGAGGGGAAGGGGTGAGGGGTAGAGAACCGTACAGAGGGGAGAATTTGCTGGGACACACAGGTGGCTACTAAGTTACTAACCCCTAGTGCCATGGTAACATATACACTGGACATAATATTTGTTTTTATGAAGTGGGGGGGGGGGGGAGGTAATTTTGGTTTTTCAAATTTTTGATTGATACAAAGCCATTAAAATCAGAGAATTCATTTTTTTTGTCAAATTTGTTGAATAGGCGTACTTAAAGGTAATATCATACTTTGGTTTTTGTCAAAGAAATACAGATTCATGAGCAAAAATATCAAGACAGATACAGTAACAATCATCTATGAACATTTCAGTCCCATATGGTGCCCATATTTTGAGAGAACAGTGAAAAACAGCCACAGTATTTCTTAAGTCTTTTCTCTTTTATTGTTGATCTTTTAAAAGATCAAAAAGATTTTCGGTCGTTGTTTTACTAATTTCTGGATAAATACACCATTTCAGGCGGAAAAATGTTAACGGTATGTTTCTACCACCACCATCTTCATACCCTGTATAGTTATAAGTAAATCTGTGAACATTTCTGTTTTGGTTTCTTACCAAAGTATGATACTACCTTTAATGAAGGGTGAAATAAAAGATTCATGACAATGGTGTGTAATTTTATCAATAAGCGAATTGTAATCAATAAGAATTCGTAGATGAAACTTTCTCAACCCCATTGATAAATCGATGCTTACGCAAGCTGCAAATACCGTGCTTACAAGTTCCAAATCCATGGATTAGCTGAGAATTTTAAGTTGTGCATGTAGGTTTTTCTCACTTACTTAGCAAGCGCAAATATTCTACGCTAACTCAGTAAGCGTAGAATAAGGATCATAAGCACCAAATTCTGTGGTTAGCAGAGCTGAGAAATTGAGCCCCGATGGGTGTGACATGTTTTGACTCGATATCTCATTGCTGTATTTCTACAATTTGAAGATGTGGGCTGAGTTTAATAACAACTTAGCTAATTAATAATCTTTTAATCAATTAATTAACAATCTTCTTTTCTGATTACTGTATCATTTCAATTTACTGGCTGACTGTTACCACTGGAAATGGCAAGGCTAACCATTCAGTGACTTGACAATAGCAAATGTGCATTATAACTATGCAAACCCACAATGCACATGCTGCTATGGTTAGCATTTTGCTTAGCGTATTGCGATATTAGGAAATCATCATCCCTGCTATATGACACAATGAGAGTGACCCTACCTGAAACTGAGGATACAAAGGGGTCTTCGTTGCCCGTGTTGATGGGCGCGGCTGTCGTCTTGAACGGTCCCAGGTATATGCTCTCAGTTGGGAAGTCCACCACCAGGCCGTTCTGCTTGTTCACTACCAGGCATCCCGTATCTGGATCCATGATGTTGGAACACTGCAAGGACAAAGAAAGTGACGAATATGAAGGGTGTGGCATGGGTGTGGCATAGGTACAGCATAGGCGTGGCATGGGCGTAGGCCAAGTACAATACTAGTGACTCTTGACGAGAATCAAAACAGGTGGATATTCTAAGGCACTCACACACGCATGGGTGTGGCATGTGTCAGGCATGTGTGCGACATGGGCGTGGCATGGACGAAGGCCAAGTACAACACTAGAGACTCTTGACGAGAATCAAAACAGGTGGATATTCTAACACACTCACACACGTATGGGTGTGGCATGGTTGTGGCATGTGTCAAGCATGTGTGCGAAATGGGCGTGGCATGGACGAAGGCCAAGTACAATACTAGTGACTACTGACAATAATCAAAACAGGTGGATATTCTAACACACTCACACATGCATGGGTGTGGCCAATGTGGGTGTGGCCAATATGGGCGTGGCAATATGGGCATGGTCAATATGGGCATATCTTTCCTCACTCTTGCCTTACCAGTGGTACGCCTTTATCGCTCCCGGTGCCATCGTCCGAGCAGACGCCTAGCTCACAGAGTATGTAGTACACAGCATCCCACTGTATGTCCGGTACCTCATAGCTGAATCGTGTGGACTGGCCTGAACCTGTGACATCACGGTGGAAGATCAAAGACTCCTCTCTTGCACAGCTTCAAGACAAAATTAAACAAAAACAGGTTATCAAACAGCATGAAGCATTGGATTTGGAGTCAACGTCTAACGTATATCAGCGCTTGAATTTCGTGACAAAAAAAGCACTGGACAGCAGCAGCAGGTCTAGTAACTGAAACATTTTACTAGACCTGAACATTTTTCACTAGACCTGTGGCATTCATGTACATAGGAAAACCATAATTGTATGAAAAATTGTGTCAAAAATCATCAACTTAGGCACCATTTTAATTGTGCAAGGAAAACAAACTCAGTCACTAGACAGTTGGACTAGTGCAGTACACACTTCACTAGACCGACACTGAAATCACTAGACTCGGTCCACGGTCTAGTGGATATTTCGAGCCCTGTATATGCAAGTCCTTTTTCCAAACCTTGGTCTCCATTGGTGCTCTCTACTCACCCTTTGTAGATGAGCATGAGGATTTGCTCGGTCAGCATCTTGAGGCCTGAGGACAGCCAGCATTGGCTGGGCACGATCCTCAGGTGGGAGGTGCCCAGGAGGGCCACCTCGAAGTAGACCCGCTCGCCAGTCTGCACGGTGTGGGGAAAGGCAGCCACCTTCTGCTGGAAGTTGTTACCCGTGAACATGTGCATGGTGATCGTAATCTCCGGCTGCAATAAGTACGCAGTGATAATCATTAATGTACATCAGTCCTTGCGTCGTACGCGTATAATTATCTGGATGCATATATTCCTGTGTTTAAGAGCAACCTTTCACACACCCATTTTCAAGCCCCTTGTGAGTTCATTCTGACTCAAGTCTGGTGCACTGACTTATCAGACATCACGTACACAGCCAACACTTGAATTAACCAGACTAAGACACTATTATATCACATAAATTGACATGGGCAGATATCCTTTATAAATTGTTTCACAACGGGTGTGAATTGGTCATAACGGCACCATATAAGGCCGACAAAAAAAATTGTTGTGTTGCCCTCAAGTGGAAAAATTGAAATATTGGGTCGGTCGGTCAGGTTTGTTTTTTTTTGGCCGAATTTCAAACATTTAAGAATAAATACAGAATGTATGGTCACCAGGGCTTATAAATCAACGGTCTTGGGTCGTTTTGAGGAGACACGCTTTTTACTGCTAAATCTTACATTTTCTGTCAAAATTTTTGAGTTTTTATACTTAAGGATTCGGAGAAAAAAAAAAAAAACGGATAATAATAATAACGGACTCGCACCCCGGCATGCCTGATCCAACTCACCTTACTAGGGGTCAACAAGTCATCGGTCAGGACCTCACCGGTGCTGCTGTACTCACAGGTGATTGGGACGCGGTATGTCAGAGATTGTTCATCGTCGACTGGTAGCCCGCCCATCAGTCTCTCTAGGTCAGACTCTCCGCTCCCTTCCATGACACTCTCCGAGTTGGTGAAAATCACCTAGAGGTAAAATTTCAAAACTTTGAAAGAATCGCTATTTGTTGGTTGCTTTATATTGTAACTTTTGTAATCGAGGATTATGATAGTCTTAAAGGTAATATCTTACTTTGGTTTCTGTCAAAGAAATACAGATTCACGTGCAAAGATATCAAGACAGATACAGTAACAGTCACTTTTAGAGAAAACAGTGAAAAATGCCCAGGGTATTTTAAAAATCTTTCCACCATTATCTTTGATCTTCCAAAGATCAAAATTTTTTTGGTAAATTGGTTTTAAGAAAGATTTGAGGCTTTGCATGGTGACAATTGGTATGTGGATCGGTTTGCGGAAACACCATGTAAGAATCGTTCATATTTTCCCACTTCATCTCCTGATGATGACTAAAGCAGGCTAGTCGAAACGTTGAGACCTTATGAGAAGTATGAACGATTCTTACATGGTGTTTCCGCAAACTGATCCACAGAAATTTGTTTTACTCTTTTCTAGATAAAAACAGCATTTCAGACAGAAACATTTTAATGGTATGATTCTACCATCACCATCTTTATACTCTGTAAGTTATAGGGAAATCTGTGAAGATTTCTGTTTTGGTTTCCTACCAAAGTATGATGGCATCTTTAAGCATAACCTCTTACCAAAGCTGCCAACCTATCTTAAAGGAAATTAGGAATACTTCTGCTAAAAAAGAGGAATCACAGAGCAAACTACATAGGTATACGTGTGCATTTCCAAGCCAAAAATCAGAATCTGTTGTCAAGAGCTTGTAAAAAGTGATACATTTTAACCCCAAAACAGGAATGATTCCTCCAAAATAGGAATGGTTGGCAGCTATGTCTTACAACCTAGCCTTCATGGAAAGCGTAGTCCTTGCACTGGCTCAAAAGGTCCTTACGATTCGGTGACGGTTATGTCATCTCTGTCATTGACACTGACAAAACAAGTGACATTGCTAACCTCATTGTGATAGACAACGCGTCCAGTATCCATCTCCGTCCGCGTGGTGCCGCATTCGTCGTGTTGCGTGTCGATGACGTAATCGTCGCCGGATTCCACGGCCTTGCAGGAGTGGTCCCGCAGCATCATGTTGTCGGCCGACAGCTTGTACAGGTCCAGGACCCGGCGCAGGATGCGGACTTGGATGCCGTCCGGCAGGCAGGTGAACTGGGTGAACATCTTGGTGAAGTCCAACTTGGGGGCATCACTTGTGGGCTTGTTCTTGTGCTCTGCGAGTTGGAAGGGAAAGTTTTTAGATGAAGTATGTTTTTTTTTTTACTTCAAGAGCTAATATTCCTGAAATGTGTTTAAGGCGTTGGTCTTTGGTTTTTGTCAAAGAAATACAGATTCATGGGCAAAATTATCAAGGTAGATACAGTAACAGTCATCTGTGAAATTTTCAGTCCCACAAGGTGCCCACTTTTTGAGAAAACAGTGAAAAATGCCGACAGTATTTCTTACAGTTATTTTTTATCTTTAAAAGATCAACATTATTTTTGGTCAATGGTTTTACTCTTTTGTGGATAAGTCCAGCATTTCAGGCAGAACAATTTGAATGGTATGTTTCTATCATCACTATCTTTATACCCTGTAAGTTATAGGTAAATCTGTGGAGATTTCTGTTTAGGTATGCTACCAAAGTATGATAGTACCTTTAAGGTTTGGCAGTATCAGTATTATCCTTGCTGGCATTGTAAGAATTTCAAAACTTGTCATCACTGAATTCCCCAAATTATTCTACGCCCCACAAACCACAGATGCTTCACCATCAGGGGCCAATTTCATAGAGCTGCTAAGCACAATAAATTGCTTAGCACAAAAATAGCTAGCCCAGTAAAACAAACCACCATTGAAAATTCCATTTGATATTCATGGTCAGCGAACAACAGCCAAAGAACAAATTGCAAGTGATACACAACACACGGAAATTTGGTTGTTAATCCTGTTTTTACGAAGACAGCAATGTCATGCTCGGCGAATTTTTGTGCTAAGCAGCTCTATGAAATTGGCCCTAGGAAACTTGTCCTGCCAACAAAATGCAACACCTATGTTGAAAGTATCTCTTACCCAAGACGACGACAAACTTATTGGCCGATTCGGCCCTGGTGAAGGTTGTTAAGGGCCATTCCTCCGTCTCCGCCCAGGCCAGCAGTCCCTCGATGTTACGGGGCAGCTCAAGCCTCTCCAAGCGATACATCTGGTCTCTCCTCATGTCCACCAAGTTGGGAGACTGTTTGGGAGGAAAGGAAAGAAAATCCGTCATTAAGACAGGCTTGAAGATGAATACCAAGAGGATGGTTATGACAACCTCATCATTCCGGGGTGCCTTGGCCTAGTGGTCTGGCGTGTTGTCATGGTTGTAACTCAAGATCTTGTGGTCAATCTACAGCCCAAGGCTTGATTCGAACCCACAATCTGTAGATTGACCACAAGATATTGAGTGCGACACATAGGACCACTAGGCCACAACACATATTGACAATATTGTTGTTTAACTGTGAGCAAGAGGTCTGTCTTCCTAGTGGAAATTAAACACTGGCATTTCTTTGGACTCCGGCGGGCTTGAATCCACATACCATAACTTGCGTTATTCCTCCCCTATCTTTGGCACTGAGGCTCCACGTTACGTTGGCTTCAGCGACCAAGACTAGGACGACATCGCAGGTGCCGTCGCTGTTGCTGCCGGGCTGCAGTTCGACTGTGACCTGCTGCAGCTCCCTGGCGCCCTGCGTCGGGACGGCAGCTGCCCCTGCACCATCCACATTGTCTAGGAGGATGATGTGGAACTCCGGCTGCAGCGGTCCGGTGATGTCCTTCGATTGGCAACCGATGGTAGGTTGCTCGACAATGTGCCGAGCCGTTACGTCTGGCGTCTGGAAGTTTTCCTGGAGCACACATGTGGCGGGGGTTTTGGAGCCCACACCTTCAAAAAAGAAGACAATTTCATAACTTATCAAGCTCAAGAAGGAAAATATTACAAAAACCCTGACATTATCTGGAACTACAAATGATTCAATATATATACAACAACTTGGTCATAGGGCTTGTGAAAATGGTCATTCCTGAAAATATCTGTATTGCAAACTCAAATCGAAAACCAGACAAAGGGCCACAAGGGCACAGGAACACCGTGACACAAGGACACATGGGTACAAAGACACAATGGAACTAGGGCACAGGGACACAAGAGACACAGTGTCACACTGACACAGGGACACATCAAATGACACAAGCCCACAGGGACACAAGAGACACAGGGACATAATGACACAAGCCCACAGGGAAACAAGAGACACTGGGCCACAAGGACACTGGTACACAAGGATGACACAGGTAGACAATGACACACGGACAATGACACATTGAAACATCAATTGGCACAATAGATAAAGGGACACAGGGACGTAAGGATACAAGGACACAGTGACACATGGATACAGGGACACAGTGACATAAGAGACACATGGCCACTGGGGCATACGGACACAATGACACACGGACAATGACACATTGAAACATCAAATTGGCACAATAGATAAAGGGACACAGGGACATAAGGATACAAGGACACAGTGACGCATGGATACAGTGACACATGGCCACTGGGACATACCGACACAACAGCACATGGACAAAGGGACACAATGACACAATGAAACACGAACAAAGGGACACAAAAACAAAGCAGGAGAAGGTGACAGAAAGACAAAGACAGACAGTCCAGGAAAGAGAGGCAAACTGACACGGAGACCAAGGGTCAGAGTGCCACGCCAGTATTACACCTACCCGTCCCGATGAGAAGGCTGATGGCATTTGCATCCATCACCTCACTGAATGTGTTGACATTTTCATATTGTTCTTGAACAAAGGTTAAGAGTTCTGAGTTGTCTTGAGGTAATGAGGAGCACAGACGACGGACTGACTGTGAAATCTCAGCGTTCCAAGTGACATAGTCACATGAATGGTTCGGTACCTGTCAGCAAGGAAAGCACAAACAAACAAAGAAAATTCTTAGAGATCTTGAGATCAAAACTATTTTTTCGGTTTGTAAATAATTTTAATACAAGTAATAAACTGCTGCAAACTGCTCATCAGCCAAAATGACCTGAAATATATCAAATGCTTAAAGTTAGGAGGGCCTGACGCATTTTGAGCCTAACAGGATTTTTCTAATACATGTACATACATGTAATACATGATTGGTAAAGGTCACATAAAATAACACACATCCCTGTGAAAATTTGAGCTCAATCAGACGTCTGAGTCGCGAGAAAAAAAGCGAAAACCCGACTAAACCATCATTATCTTCATACTCTGAAAGTGCCGTAATATGTAAATCTGTGAACATTTCTGTTTGGGTACATGTTACCTGTACATGTTTGCCTTTGAGAAAGATCCTGTTAGAATCAAAACGCATCAGGCCCTCCTAAATTTAAGCATTTGTAATAATCTTGAAATGTATGTAAAAACCTATGGAGACTTGATAAATTTTTGTGAAATATCATGTCTTGTTAAAGGTACAGTACAGGATTGGTAACATGTACCTAAACAGAAATGGTCACAGATTCACATATTACGGTACTTTCAGAGTATGAAGATAGTGCTAGTTGAGTCGGGTTTTCGCTTTTTTTCTCGGGACTCAGATGTCTGATTGAGCTCAAATTTTCACAGGGATGTGTGTTATTTTATGTGACCTTTACCAATCATGTTTTATACCTTTAAAATGTTTTAATATTGGTTGTATTTTTATAGATTTCTTTATTAATCTTACCCCAAACAAGTCGTAATTTTCGTCCATTTGTATCAAGGACAACTTTTTAATTCCAGATAAAATATGAGCATATTGTATGTGCGACTAGTAAGATTGGAATTTGTGTTTTCAATACAAAAGCCCACTTAAATATTGAATTTTCATTTTGAATCCAAAAGGATTTTGCAGTGCAAGCAGAAATGATTCCTATACTGTAGGTAGAGTGCTGTGTACATGTACATGTAAGACCGAATCATCAATAGTTCAAGTCAGGCCACATCATGAATTGCATATGTGAGTTCAACGACTGATCTGAACATGAATGCTTCTGTTCATTTGGTCGACTGAGCATCTGATCCAGACAGTCTCAGTTTGTTCTGACATCCGCTTCTAAACAAATGTCAACAATACAGGAACTAAACACACACACAAAAAAGCAACAAACTAACAAACATTAACGATAAGTCAAATTGAACCAAACAATTTCTGCGGATGGCTGCCTCCGAATCAAATCTTTCAACAGAATAATTTAAAAACATTCAGCAAGCACCACAATTTGAACTTATAATAGAAAATGCCAACTTTTGTTTCGTTGTCTTTCATATGATGAGGGAGGCGAATGTTTCAGGTTGGCATGAAGTGCATACAATACATACTTGGGCACTGGGCCCAATGTACTCTGACACAGTGACGGGGTGATAACAGATGTTTGAATGAGTGTCTCGGCAGGCATCCAAACAAAAGTTCAGTCCCCTCCGCTTCCCCCACACATGACCTATCCCAACGAGTGAGCCAACCGATACAACCCCTCCCCCCTTCCTATACAGACCTTCCCCTCCACAAAAAACAGGATAGCTCATCCTGAATAGCGAACCCCCCCCCCCTCTAAACCGCCCCCTGTATCAATGGGGGACAGCCTAGGGAATGAATACATAGAGACAGAAGGGGGAGGGGGTGTGTGTATGAACGCTGAGCTGACATTTACTGGGCTAGTACGGGAGGGGAGTCATTCACGTTCACCTCTTGTGTCGCTCGGGGTTCAAGGTTAGTCAGAGGGCAGTCAAAGCTGTGTTACGAAAGCTGTGTTATGTCACCTGCATAGTACTACCAACAATCCCCCCTTCCCAAAGTTGTAAATAAAATTGATTGCTGATGACTGTCGGTTTTGTGACATCTTTGTCATTTAAAAAAAAACTTTTATATGGGAATTATGCAAGTCGTTTGGGAGGGGGTGAGGGTTATGCGGACACAGACTCAGCTAGGAGCTAGTTCATCATGCATCGCATGGTGCATGAAATTTGGGATTTGTAACCAAAGTCTGGCAAGTTTATGTCTGAACCATAGAGCTATATTAAAATTACTAGAGCGCTAGCTCCGCGTTCTCCATGCGTAGACGCTTTGAAGCCGTCCTGGGCGCAGTCATTTTGAATTTGAGTGCGTGTCTGTAGCTAACAAGAAAACTTTGACTGGAATGCCTTTCGAAGAGTGTACTCAATATGCAATGCACAAATACCCACAACAGGTACCGCGTCTTGATGATACATGCAATCATTGCGTGACTGAAGTGCAGAGCGTGTGCGTGCACGGTCCTAAATGAAACGTGCATTTACCGAAGGTGTGTCGGATTTCGGGCGTATTTGGCTTCACCTGTATAAAATACAACGCAGATATGCAAATGAACGTACAAAAAACGTACACAATTTTGTGTTTTCCATAGGTTTGTGAACAAACATGGATGCGCCCAGCAGGCATCACTTTTTACAAGAAGCTAGCGCACTAGTACTTTTAAAGAGTCTCTGCAATGGGAATATACATGTACATGTAACATATATTACAAAGCCATTCAAAGGAAAACCAAATGCTGGTTTGAAACCAAAATAAGACTTGCCATTCATTATTTGTCAGTACATGTATATTCTCTGTATGAAGGCAATAAAATAACTTGTCTAACTAAAAAAAGCACTGCATGAACCCTTTAATATATATAGCTCTATGGTCTGAGCTTAACTTTACAAACTAGCCACCCACCAAACTTCCATCCTGGCACTATCAAACCGTGTGAGTTGTTTGGGTTTTATTTTATTTTCCAAAGGTACTTACCACAATTTTTATCGTATAGAAAGGGATCGAGGTCATGCCTTCGCCTTTCACATTCCACCGGACCGGCGTGGCGGAGTTCAGCACAAAGACCAGCGACCGAGCGTAGAAGACCGCCTGCGCCGTTGCAAAGTGGAAGTCGGCAACCCTCAGCTGGCCAGCCTCTGAGTCTGCCGTCGCTGACGATGATGATGATGATGATGAGGTAGAGGATGGAGATGCTGGTGACGGCCAGCGAGCGTTGACCACGTGCACCTCCGGCAGGTTGATATCTGACTTGGCTGCACCCACGCAGCCCGACAGGCACTGCCGGGCCTGCTCCGTGTAGGCGTGGACACTGTGCTGGGAACTCTGCAAAGTCTGCGGTACGCAGGTCTGCGAGCTTGACACACCTGCCAATCAATCAAATGAAATAATTCATGTACATACTTTACTAGCAGCATTTCTAAACGATCAAACGAGTATTAAAACATCTGGCCCTCCTACATGTAACTCTAAAGCCTACGTATATTTCAGGTCATTATTTTGATTGCTGGGCAGATTAAAGCAGTTTATTACTTGAATTGATTAATTCATGCGTACAAATGGTGAATTTCGCAAACTGCGGGTAGCTGTCGCTAATGTATCAAATCTCGAGCGATATTTCAATTGAGCTCCTAAATGCTCACTTTATACCAACATATTGTGTAATCAAATACAAGTGAGTCATTCCATAGAACTGTACATGCAGATGCAGCATCAGTAAAACTGAACCGTTCGATGTATGGCCGTTCATCAAATAATCAAGAAATCAAACCATCCGTCTCACATCATTTGGGAAAGGCTTACAGGCTTGGACAGTTTGGAAAGTTTTTTGAAGTTACATGTACATTATTATGTACATACATCAGTACACGTGCAAGCTTGGTAGGATGCATCAAATGCATGTTTGCTTGTTCTTACTTTGTCCGTCAGTAAGCTATGCTAGTGTACAATAAGCACGTTCTCACACAACAAAAAAGCGTGACTATTTGGGTCAAATTTGCAGCGCGACCCAAATAGTCGCGCTTATTTGTGTGGGAACACAATAATCGCGACTATTAGAAATCGCACTAATAGTGCATCTTTTTGCAAACTAGTCGCGATTATCTGCTGTGTGAACGGTGCACCATAAAATACCGGTTTTTTATATCCAATCATGCAAGGCGGGCCCGCGAGTTTAGCACAGGATGCATGCCAACTTCACGCTTCACTGCGTACGCGATGTTTGATAGAAATCGTACCGGTACGATTTGGGTCACGCTTTTTTGGCTATGGGAACACAACAAAAAGCGCAACTATTTGGGTCGCGATTTGGAGTGCGTTCCAAATAGTCGCGCTTTTTGTAGTGTGAGAACGTGCCTAATGTAAGTGTCTACATGTAGACCTTTGTATAGGTTTGGACAAAGAATGCCTCTTCTTAAAGGTAGTTATCATACTTTAGGTAGCATATCGAAACAGAAATCTTCATAGATTTACATCTTACAGGGCATAAAGATAGTGATGTGATAGAAACATAAAATTTCTCTGCCTGAAATGCTGTACAGTTGTATTTATCCAGAAAAGAGTCAAACCAATGACCAAAAAACAATTTTGATCTTTTAAAGGCATTGCATACGTTTGGTAATGACTCTGAAAATTTATGGCAATAAAAACTTACTTGGTGAGAAGTACAGGTGCTTTGGATAGTATAATGCATATTGAGAAACGTTCAATTCGAAGTACCGCGGTTATGGAAAAATATGTCACTTTTTATCTCCAAAAATTATGAATCTGAGAAGCGTTATGGCCGTAACGCTTCTCAGCTATTGACTTACTGTTATCTGGCGTTAAATAACCGGTCTAGTTTGTCGCCAAAATCTCACAAACGCTACCACCTTTTGAATTGAAACTTTCACAGGTTAGTTTTATGGTATATATATACAATTATATTGGTTTGAAACAAACAATAGGCTCAAATTACCAAACGTATGCAATCCCTTTAAAGAACAAAACTAACAGTGAAAAGACTTAAGAACTACTGTGGGTATTTTTAACTTTTTTTTCAAACATGTCAAAAAGTGGGCAACGTATGGAACTGAAAATTTCACAGATGACTGTTACTGTATCTTCCTTGATATTTTTGCCCATGAAACTGCATTTCTTTGACAAGAACCAAAGTACATGTACATGTATGATATTACCTTTAAAGCTATGAATGGTGGAAGTACTGAATAAAGTAAGATTGGCCACAGCACCATGGATACGTACAAAAACCTCTTGTATTGGGTTCTGAGTCACTCTTCTGAAGACGAACAGAGCACACTGTTCGAAACGTCGAGAGTTAACCACCGGTTCTTCTCAGAACCACACTAAAAAGGTTTTTTGTACCCATACATGGTGCAATTGCAAATCTTACTTTATTGAATGCCTCTTCCCCACCTACCCCGACCTCACCAAATGTTTCGCTTTGTACCTTCACTTGAAAATTGTCTACAACCAAGTTGCCAATTAAATACATGTTGTTATAAACTGCTGCAGACTGCTCAACAATCAAAATAATGACCTGAAATACATGTACAGTATAATCAGAGTTCCATATTAGGAGGGAGCATGGGTCTGATGTTTAGATCCTGGTAGGATCTTTCTAAATGGCCTTCCACCTTTTTTTTCTTGCTCTCATTACCCTTTATGAAAGAACCTGCTTGGATCAAAATGTAATACCCCTCTTTTTAAGCAATAGCGCTCCGCACTAATGACGTCACAAAATCCCCGGATGTCAGACAAACATTGACTCACACACGTAGTGTACATGCACGCGCACACCCACGCACATGTGCCTGTTTGCAATGTTTGTCTGAGGTCCTTTGCTATTTTTAGCGTAAGTGCGGAGCGCTATTCCTGAGCTGAGAGACAAATGTCTCATTTTCTCAAAATATCAGAACCAACGTCATTTGAATTTCAAATACATGTATCCATTTCCCTAGTCCATACCCTGTGCAGTTCAAATGCACAAACGGCTGAATAAAAACAGAATTTAAATGATGAATAATTACAAGTAGTCCCTAAAAAGCCCTTAACATTTTTTTGTTTTTTTTTATTTTCAAGCCAAAGCTTTTATGCTATGGCTGCCTCGGCAAACTTCGTGCACACTCCTATCAATTATTTACTGCTTTGAAATGCTCCGTAAATATGCAGTGTTTATAAATTGTAAAAAATTGTATGGTGATGACAAACATCATCCCTCAGGTGGCGAATATCAAAAATTTATCTGAACTTCTGAAGAGACTTGTGAGACCAATGACCCTTCAGCTGAACATTTGTTTACAAGAGAGTCCGAAGAAAGGTATCCTGCTGAAGCATTTATTGGGGACGGGGTCAGAGGTCATTGAATCATGGCTACACAGGTCACATGACAGGCCATACATTCCAGTAGGGCTCCGCACTCAAGCTATTTATAGAATACGCACTTTAATATCTACAGCTATAGTTACCCGGATGTTCGGACAAATATCACAACGTTTACGGCTAAGTTAAAGTTAGTATCATACATACATGTAGCCTACATTGGTAGCAAACCAAAACAGAAATGTTCACAGATTCATCTTTAACTTACAGGGTATAAAGATGGTGCTGGTAGAAACATAGGGTTAAAACGTTTCTGTCTGAAAGGCTATATTTATCCAAAAAAGAGTAAAACCAATGACCAAAATTATTTTTGATATTTTAAAGATCAAAAAAGAAAAGACTTAAGAAATACCGTGGCCGTTTTTCACTGTTTTCTCAAAAAGTGGGCATCGTATGGGACTGAAATTTTCACAGATGACTGTTACTGTATCTTCCTTGATATTTTTGCCTAAGAATCTGAATTTTGTTCACTAAAACCAAAGTATGATATTACCTTTAATGGGGCAACGTGCGACTTGTTTGTCCGAACTTCTGAATGTGACGTCACGAGCGCGGAACCGTATTAAAGATACTAGTACTTAGGAAGCACACCAGAAAAGAAATCCTTACACATTTATGTAGACTATAAAGTTGGTGATGGTAGAAACCAAGGCCCTACCGTTAGAATTGTTTATCTTCAGGCAAGATCAAAACTACAGATTTGAAAATATTGAAAATACCACATGAGCGTTTGTCCCTGATTTCTAATAAAAGTGGGCAGTGTATGGGCCTGGAAATTTCAGATGAATGTTGCCGTTTCTTTTTTGCCCATCAATCAGCATTTGCAAATTAAGCTTGCCCTTCACCGACATGGATGAGCACTGTATACTCAGTGTTTGTGAGAGCACGTGAGAAAAAATCACATGCTTGCTCAGGTGGGATTCGAACCCACGACCTTCTGCTTACTAGTGCAGATGCCTTACCTGCTAGGCCACCGAGCTAGCTGGGGTCTGCAGGGTGAATCAAATCCAATATCGCAGTGGGTACCGCAGTAAATCATGAATATTAAATGATTTTGGTCGGGAAAAGTTCCCGACCAAAATCATTTAATATTCACAATCAGCATTTCTTTGACAAAAACCACAGCTACTGTACCTTAAACCGACGCCAGGATTGAGATGCAGAAATAGGGAAGTATTTGTATGCTAATGTTTTCTTTTCCCTACTGTCCTATGTTTTTTTAAAATAATTACGGAACATTTGGAACCTCTTGGGGAAAATTGAGACTTGAGGCTGAGTGAGGAGTGAATTTCATCACTGGTGTGACCTACATTACAAGTGACCCACAACGAAACCCAATGATTCTAAAATTCATGGACAAGTTGGGTTTCATTAACCAACCTTGAGGAACAGGTGAAATTTAACACTTACATCAAGGTGAATATTAACCAGTATATTGTGTACAGTGTTACATGTACGATATTAAAGCACATGTATACACACTGTATTAAGGACCAACCGCTGTGTTGAATTTCTCTGTACATATGAATATTTACCCAAACAAATTACATGTAGGCCTATGTGTGCTACATGTAATTTACCCAATACATTGTCAACATTTTCATACACGGTACATGTACATGTACATGGCTGAACATGTTCATGTACAGTATCTAATTCAATCATGTGCTGCACAAGTTATTTTATTTATAAAGTGCCTCTTCTAGTAAAGTCACAAAGCACTTTAGATATGTGTGTGTGTTTGGTACTGGTTTGCATGCAGATATATGTAATTTTTTATATGTAAATGTACTAATTTGCATTTTGTACTACTGTAGGCCTACACTGTACATGTACACTGTACATCTACACCAATTCACGGTGTGTATGTCATACAGATTTGCATGCAGAGCTAGGCCATAAGAATTGATCATTCTCTTTGAGAAAATGTCACCACAATGATCATTTAGTGGGCAATTCCACCGTGACTGACATTACATTTTTTACACATTTTGAATATCAAATCAGCTCTGATGTCTAAACAATTACAGCCAGCAGAACCATATTTGCCATGAGGGATACTGGGACCCCAATACACATTACAGTAATCAAACTTTGAAATTTCATGTTCAGCTTTTCTGACCAGGGGGGTTGTTTATTGCCGTGACTGACATTACAAAAAGCGACGCAACCCAAAAAGGGCAAACATGTTTTTAAAATTTCTCTTCAAGTTAAAAGTGCTGCAGATCTAAATCCGTATGACATTATTGCTAATAGGGTTACAAACAAATGTAGTAAGATGGGAAAAACTTTTAATTAATTTCTTAACAAATATGCAAATTAACCTCCGTGACTGACATTACCGTGACTGACATTACATGTTAGATCCATAATAGATGTTAACAGTAGCAACAATTCAACACTTAAATAATACACTTTCTGTCAACAAGAGAAGTATCAATTGACTGTTTATACTATATTTAAAAGAATAATTACAATTCTAAGATGATTAAAGCTTGGAAATGAGAGAAAAAAAGGCTACACACCTGTATGTACATGTACATGTACAGTACATGTACAGTGTACATTGATATACTGTACATATGTACATGTATATATGTATTAAAAAAAATTAAGCATTGCTGTAAGCCATCAAAGTTATGTTCACAGACATTTGTGCTTCCAACTTTCTCCTTATTGTTTCTGTGGTGTACTATAGTGTATTTTGTCCTCTCTCAATGGCCACTTCTAGTATTATTACCAGCTTTTACCATGACGACACTTCGGAGTTGTCATTCGGATACACAACTTAAATTAATGCCCCAGGGAAGGGCTCACCCTTATAATTACTCAACAACACACCAATCATTGACTGCAATTGAATCATCACCTTTCACAACTTTCTCTGACAAGTCTTAGATATTTTGTCCTCTTGTTCTCTTTTTGGTGACCTTTGTTCCTCCGCATTTCTTTCCTTGTCTGCTTGTATGCTGCATTTAATCCTCTTTCTTTCACATTTTTCCTGCACTCTGCCTGTCTCTCTGCTCCTGTCTCTGGCATCCTCCTGACTCTCCTGTACAACTTATGTAGTGTGAGACCCTTGTAATGTATGCCCCTATTCAAAAAAGTAAAAGACTGCATAAAATTACTTTTACTTCAATCAAATGTAAATAATTATTCATGTTGAATGAGTGTTAACATGGGGTGCATTTGACCAAAACAAAATCCATTTATTATTCACTTACAAGCATAACATTGAAGATGGTGGATTTAAAATACCAAAAACAAGTATGTTAGATCTAAGAGCATTATTTCAGCATGATTAAATGTCATTGTAGGAATGTGGGTACTATACTAGAGAAGTTATCAGCCCATTCACTGTTCAAAATTTCTTCCATTGACTAAAAGTATTGACGTGACTGACATTACAATATGGCAATTTATCGTGACTGACATTACATTGTGACTGACATTACACATTTGTACCATTTACCAAATCTTTAAATAACAATCATCAGGTCACTTTATAACATTACTGCACTACCCACAGCCCAAACCAAGAAAATAATGAAGGGCAGATTCTAATTACTATCTTGCTTACTTTTATAGGAAAAATGTTTGTTTTTCGTGACTGACATTACATCAACCCTAAGCAATTATTTTGATCATGCATCATGGGTATCTTACAAAATCTATTTAAATAAAAGTTATGTTCCTTAAAACATACACTCAAAGCTGGTATTTTAACACAAAATTAAATTAGATATCATCAGATTGATGAAAAATATGAAAAGAAATACATTTTATGTTCTTACCTCCAATTTGCAGCATAAATGTAGCATCGACTTCAGAGTGCTGTAACTTTAAAAATAATTGGTCTAGAGACAATTTTTTTTTATTTCTAGAAGCTTCAGCATATACCCTGTCAATTTTGCAAAAGATATTTGGGAGAAAAGCATTTTGAAATTTTGACCCTCATGTCGCACTTGCGTGGAATTGCCCTAGTGCACATATACTGTACATGTACATGTACATGTACATTGTATGAACACAGAGCGTTGAAAACTTAAAGTGTGTATGTAATGAGAATAATGTGTAGTAACTAGTATCCACAGCTCAGTGGTTATAATGTGCATTTCCAACATACACTGTACATGTACATGTACTACATGTAGTATGTACACTATGTACTACATGTACTACATGTAGTATGTACACTATGTACTACATGTACTACATGTAGTATGTACACTATGTACTACATGTACTACATGTAGTATGTACACATACATTGTACACACGTACAGTGAACATTCATACGAATGTTAACTCTGCCTAAAATAGACTCGCTTGGTCCTGCGCTGCGAGGCATCAACATAAGCAACGAATTATGTATGTTACTAGGTCACCGCGGGTCGGCTTATTATGGCGAGCCACGTCTGTCAAAAAATGAAAGAAAGAAGAAATTGCCACCAATTACTGGACTACACGTAAGACGCCCAATACTGTTTACCTTAAGAAACTGTGTATGTTAGATACATGAACGTGTAGGGCCTACATGTACATAGTCTGAATCTTACATGTACATGTAGGCCTACATTTTGTACATATGAGATTCATAAATTCTAACTACTGTAACGACCACAAAAACACAACTGACGTGCCATACATACTGTACAGTGTACGTGAGCGCGCAAGGACAACCTAGATGTGATCAGGTTGGAATAGTGAAGCCCAACCAAATACAAATACATGTACGCCCGCATTTACATGTACATGTACATGTACAGTGAACCGCACATTCACTCGCACAGAGACACATACTCAGTACACACCGATAATATCCAGGCACCGGTGCCCTGCACTGTGAGTCTTTCCCCCTTCCATACCCTTGGCAACCAGCCAAGATCCTCTGGCTCATCAGCCAATGGAGCCAAAGAACGCGGTAGACTGGTAAGGTTACTGGTGTGAGCAAATTCCGGTACGAGTGTATATCGGGTCATGATCCTGACATGCTGAACTCATGTTAGTACATGAATGGGCTCAACAATAAAGGCAAACATTTTCCCAGGTTCCATTCAAAATGAGACAATTACTAAACAGGGATGGCCTATCAACATATAACTCCAAAATTACAAGTGTATACATGAAGGCTTCATAAATACACATGGGGAAAACTGTGCTCCATGAATTCTGCATCATGGAGTTTGTACGAGGGCCTGACGTTTCGATCCTAGCAGGATCTTTCTTGAAGGCAGTACATGTAAATGTTCTGAGTTACAGTGTATGAGGGTCTAACATTTCAGCCCTAGATTTAAACAAAACTTCCAATGGACTATGAGCGGCGCCGGTGCTGTGGGAATTCAAATAAGAGTCAATTTTATGTGGAAGGCTGTAAACTTAACTGAACCAGACCTTGAACTGGAATTGAAAACTGCTGAAATGCCAAATACCGTGTAGCTGGTACCCAGCCCAAATATTCAATTGTAGGCAAGTTGGAGTACCAGTCACAAGTCATAACCAATCTACTTGTACAGCACTGAACACAGCCAAGACTCTCTGTGTTCAAATGTTTTTATAGTAGGCAGCCTGCTTCACGACTCACGAGACATATTGCAGGCAAGTACAGCTGCCGAACTTGAAAACAAAAATATTCATAACCGAGAGTACACTACACAAGTACCGGTGCTGTATGTAGTTTACCAAGTTATAATACAAATTTGTGCTATAGGGTTGAATTTTGCTGAGTAAAAAATGTCGTGTTTGTAAACTTTGCCATGTTCCACAAGCAAGCTCCATACTATAATTTTTGGATCAAAAGCCACTTGGTTCAATAACCGGAGTGCCCCCCAAAAAAATCGCTCAAAGATTCTTCCGACATCTACAGTATTTCGGTTCACAAGCTGTCCCATTTGTAAGCCGCAGAGAACACTGTGAAAGCCCCAGTCAACCCATAAATCACGGCTAGTACAGTAATATCCCCCAAAAAGCGCAGCGCTTGTAAAGTTGGGGGGGGGGGGGCACAGTTCTGTGTCCTTCAACTGAAAACTTGTCTGGCAGTGAATATGTAGGGCTGCTGTGATGACAGTGTCATTTTAGTTATCATACATCATACAATACGGGATGTACAATGCCTGTCACATTACTTACATGTAACAGGGCTCGAAATAGTACTTGCCCGTCGTACATGTACAATGTCTAGCAAAAACCACTCTGGGCTAGCCAGACTCACTTCCTTGGTTGCCCGTTGGGCTAGTAAAAAAAAAAGAACCTAAAATGTTAAGGTGTGGATCAACATACATGTATGTACATGTACGTACAGGCTATAGTAAAAATCTAAATGGGTGAGCAAAATATGTACATACTGTATGTACTGTAAATGTAAATGTGAGCTGGCCCAATGAGCTAGCCAGGAAAAAAAGTTAGCACAAGGCGTGCTTAAGGTATACGGCGTCAACTTGTAACATACAATACATGTGTACATACTGTACATGTACATGTACGTATACATCTAGGGCCTACACATATTTTATATTGTAAAAAAGTTAGTTTTTTCATAACTAGCTGTTTCCATGAAATAAAAAAAAAATCCTTGTGAATTCTATTTTGCTATTGGCAGCAATGCAATAGTAGGCCTAGATGTATCATGAAATAATAACAGCAGCAAACGTAAGGGTGTGTTTTACTGCTTATAAAGTTGTGAGCTTGCTGCCCTGCCTAAATTCTTACTGTACATGTGCATTCACGTCATTATAGTGATAATGTACATTTGCAAAAACTGTTTCCATTCTGATGCCATCTTGCCAAGAGGTACACATGTGTACAGTATTTCTACGCTTCAAAGCGTACAGTTGGGGACACAGCGCACTAGTTAGCTTTCAAAGGATTCATGAGCCACGGGCATTTCTAGTCAAAGAATGTTGGCGTGCATACAGTGGTTGCATTGAAGGGGGGCGGGGCTTCGGAGCTCCCTGGATGCAACCGGTACATTCCAGGGTGCTGTGTATTCATGATGGGGCTCCACAATACGTTATTGTTGGAGATAGTACATGCAAAGATACACAAAAAATATGTACAATGTACGTATGTGTACGTCTATTACATGTACACGTGTACATGTATAACCATGTCAGGGGTTGATTTCCCCAAACTGTAAATTTCACCAACTGATGTAACTTACGATCAATAGTAGTACTGTACCTGTGTTCTTGTGATGCATTGTAGCCCTAAGTAGGCATGGTAGGATATGATGGGTATGGGGGGCATAGGTTAGTGCTGTGCATTTTCGGAGCTTTTGAAAACCAGAAAACGCTTTGAAAAAATTAGCGGTTGCCCGAGCTCCGATTCATAAAAATGAATGATAGCGCTATATAACGCACGTGTCGATAATGTGCACGATCAAATGATGCATAGCGCTGTATGTAGGAGTGTGTAAAACATGCTACAAAGATCGTTGCGCCAACGTATACATTCAGTTTTTGGTCTTGATCTACGTGCGTGTTTGGGAATCTTGCGATGATTTGGTGCCGGCTACCTTACAGAATATTCAGTCAGAATCTTTCATAACTTGCTCAGCGTGACATGTCACATTTCTTACCGAAAAATCTGCATTGAAGCCGGCCGAAATCCACGGTACCGAGCGCAACTTGAATGCATGCACCAAATACACACGTTGTACGTACGACATGTAGGCTTCCACTTCCGGCCCGATTGCGAATTGGCGACTGTGTACTGGTGTACAACGTATGCTTTGAATGGTGCGGCGCATATTACACATCGTGGAATTTTCTGGATGCAATGCTGCTGCTGCATGGTCCGGGCCATGCGGCCACGTGGTGGGCATGGGGTCTGCATGATGCATCGTACGCGATATGTTTACGTCTTCTTTCGAGCGATCGTCGCGTTCGGAAGGCTGTTCGCAATATTTGTTTAATCAAGTTTGCGAAAAGTTTGTTTCTGCTTGGCAAAATGGACCCAAAACGACTGAAATTCAAGTATGTATTATAACGTCTACACTTTTGGGGTTATTTATTTATTGGGCAAACGTCAGTCTACTTTTTAAAATGTTGGTTTCGTATACCGTTTTTGAAATTTTGAAACCGGATGGCAAGATTTTAAGCGGGAGCCCGTAAATCCGTTTTTGATGCACAGCACTAGCATAGGTAGCCTTTGTTACTCGAGTTACAATCTATAATGTATTGTGGGGCTTCGTGAAATTGACCCCTGAACTTTTAACAGTGGCAGGTACAATTGCCGTTTAGTTGTCATTTTGATCTTGGTCTTGAAGGTGTTCTTTGAGACCTGTTTTTGTTTCAAAGAATTCCCAAACTACCCAAATGTTTCGGTTATTTTTCTGAGATATAATAGGGGGGCCTACTCCATAGATAACAAAACATGCATTCTCCCCACTCAAATGTCACCATTTTTTGTCAAGGCCATTTCTCTAAACCGGTTTTTAATACCCAGGACAGATACACACTGTACACATAATTTATGTACATGTACATGAAATATAGTCCCATCTGGATTAAGTTTTGACAAATTTGTTGATTTTAATCGTAAACCCGACATTATGCAACCATATTTCATTCACAGGAGAGCAATAAATAACTAAACAGACAAACATTGTCCAATTGCTCTGCTGATTAAATAAATTAATTCATGATTGCGCCGAGACTTCTTTTTTGTTTATGACCCGATGAGCAACGTACGTATGTCCTCCTTCGTGCTCTGAATTTTCATCAGCAAATTCCACAGCCATATAAATTCATGGCATGTTATTTTTTCTAACAGAACAGAGATAATAACGCATATACTTGTATGCCTACTGCATACATGTACATGAAACCAGATCCAGAAATTTCTCGTCAGAATCTGGGCATACCAGGGGCATATTGCAAGCATTTTCCCGGACAATTTGGGCGTTTTTCGTGGGAGGTGTCACGTTTCTAGTGAAACAATGGCCAATCTCTGAGGAGTCATTGCCAAATCCTTGAAGACGAGTGCAAAATGAAGGGGAAAAAAAAAAACATCATGGACAAAATTTTGATATAATGTGCTGCCGCATATATATATCGAGTGACCCAAACCATAAACTTGAAGATGTCATCTGTATTTGCAAAGCTATTCCGCAAGAATGAGTCAGTAGCCAAGTCCTTGTTAGAGTTTTAAGATATTCCGGCGCCGGGATGTCTGGCTGAGTTAAGTGAGAGGGTGAGAGCTGCACAAACCGAGCAGGGCCTGGGCCAAACATCTAGCTCTCTCTCCGTAAGATGGAGTGAGTGAGAGAGAGAGATGCAATGATCATGAGCCAATTGATGCAAAGTTGAGTGCAATGTACAACAGGTGATGGAGCTGTACATACTGTACCAGCATGTATGTATCATGTACGTACACTGTCTACATGTGTACTGCAGTACTATAACCTGTGTACTGTCTTGTATTGTACAGTGTAAGTACTGTATAATAACCATGTCATGGCTATCTGGCTATGTACACGTATACATGTACATGTATAGGCATAAAATGCTGGCTTTGAATAATACAGAGACCATGTCAAGTCCACAGTATACATGTGTACAACACGTAGGCCTACATGTACATTAATTAGCAACTAATGTGTAATTCACACATAATGGCATAATAGTAAGGCCTTGTGGTGCTAACTTTTTTTCCTGGCTAGCACACCAGCCAAGCTTACATGTACTTAAGATTTTACATGTACAAGCCCAGAAGCCCATTTAGATTTTTACTGGCCCGTAAATGTATTTATGTAATATTTTGTTTTACTAGGAAGTGAATCTACATGTAGCTAGCCTAGAGGGGTTTTTGCTACTTTGTACTGTACGCCGGGCTAGAACTATTTCGAGCCCTACATTGAATGTAAATTACTGTATTCTTAGTATTCATTTGTAGTGCATATTATTATGTGGATAATCAGACAAACATACATGTATCCTGTGATACCGGTACACCCTGTATTACATGTTAAGATATTGTACAGTATTTGCAAAACATATACACTGTACATGTACATGTTCATGAACATTGACATCCTTTCCTTCCTCCATGCTCCTACATGTACATGTACATTCCTACACCCAGCCTGCACCTGGGATATCCCAGGTCACATACATGTACATAATATCGCATATCCCTTTACCCATAGTATCCCAATAAGTCCTTGTACTATTGCCCATAGTACTATGAGGTGAGTGTTATTGCTACATGTACACTGTACAGTACATAGTACAGTATGCATACATGTGGCAATGCCATGACAAATCTTCAAATACATACATGTACATATATACATGTACATGTAAGAACAGATCTTCCAGCACCTTACACATATCAAAGCATTCTATGTACCCTTGGCTTACGTGGAAAGCTGGCCTATAGGCCTACAGGTGTACATGTAGATGGGATTTTCTGTACAATATTTGAATGCAAACTGTCCCACAGTGCATTGCAGCTTGTACGTTGTTGCTGCTTTCTGCAAAACCTGTGCACAGATTACTTAAGGCGTTTACAATGTATGTTCGAAACGGAGGCTCAGGCTCCGTCTCATGCTCCGGCTCCATTTTCATGAATTAATTCTGAAATAACGGGTATCAAAATAGGCTTTTGGCTGCGTTTCTGAAGTAGATTCTCTAGTTTGAAAAGGAAAACAGAGCTTCAGCTTCAATGAAAAACCACAACATACATGACATGTACATGTATATTTTCAGCATATGGATGTCAGAGCTGAAGCCTGAGCCTGAGCCCCATTTGCTTCTTGACTGGAGTCTGACATCAGTTCCAACTACAGATCAAGTATACCTGTGTTTACATACTTCCATGGATACTGAGCTACATACTAAACATGAAGGTGTGCCTCCTCAATTTTACAATAAACACACCTCATGGCGGAGATTCGTCATCTAAGGGCTCTATCAGGTACATCACAATAAGCCGCTTGCAAATCGTATGTTGAATAATTGTACAACAAGCTGCACGTGTACGAGCACATTTCATATTCTCCCTCTACTCATAACTCTACCGAGTGGAATTATAGCTTTCCCAGGTCTGTTGTGTGTTTTCAGGGAAAGCCTCTCTTGCACAGTGGCCATGTGCATAGCTTTGGAATAACTTCACCATGTTTAATGCCGAGCTCTTTATTCAGTTGTGAACAGTGGATTAGGTGTTGTCTTATACCTGTATATTCATTATTCACAACGGACACACCGAGATCAAGACAAGAGACCTGATACCGTATTATGTTGGGAACCGAGCATAGCCTACTGCTGAAATGTACATTTGAAAAAGGTGAACGTCCCCTAAATGCATCGATATAAAACCACTGATCAAATACATTTTCAGGGGGTCTGCCAAAATATTGATTTTGCTGGAATCTCGAGCATCATCAAGGAGCTCATGCCATGAAAACAGGTACGGTATTAATTAGACGTGAAAGTTTGGGTTTCTTGTTTGTTTCAGACAGGAGAAAACAGAGTTTCCTTTTCCCGACTGGCTTGGGACTTCATGTGATAGGGGAAAGGAAAGAGTGGGTGTTTTGTGGTGGGTCCTCTTGTCTCGGAAACAGGTTCCTTTGGCTTATAAATTCAAACTGGCCTCTCCAGTCCGGCCGAGACACTCCACGGCCTGCTTGATCCATCCAGACTTCCCAGTGGCCGCAGTGCCCTTTCAAATTCCCGCATTGAAATGCGCCTAAACTGTGAAACTGCCCGAAGCTATGACAGCGATACATTTTAAAGGTTCCGAGCGGTGGGAAGGCGATCCATTCCACCGTCCATGTACACTGCTGACTGTTTCCATGTCATCATTGGTTAATTTCTTCCCACGTTTCTGATTGCCAATTCTAGAAGTGAACCCAGGTACATTATATGCATTCCTCAATCAGCAAATTAAGTACATTGTACCTGTACAATAATGAGCAAACACACTTGAATAATGAAGACTTGTAGTATGCAAGGCTCCATATCTCATGACAGTGATAGGCCTATAAGATACATGTACATGTATCGGTATACATGTAGACCTATGTACAGTACATGGTGCCTTGTGAAGACCTATGTAACACAATAGGCACGTTCTCAAACACCAAAAAAGCGTGACTATTTGGGTCGCGATAATCGTGACTATTAGTGCGATTTGGAGCGCACTCCAAATCGCACTAATAGTGCGTCTTTTTGCAAATACGGTAGTCGCGATTATTTGCTGTGTGAACAGTGCACCAAAAGATACCGGTTTTTTATATCCCATCATGCAAGGCGGGTCCGCGAGTTTAGCAAAGGATGCATGCCAACTTCACGCTTCACTGCGCACGGGCGGTTTGATAGAAATCGTACCGGTACGATTTGGGTCGCGCTTTTTTGGCTGTGGGAACACATCAAAAAGCGCGACTATTTGGGTCGCGATTTGGAGTGCGACCCAAATAGTTGCGCTTTTTCGTGTGTGAGAACGTGCCTATTAAGTTTTATGTTTCCACTTGTAAGGAAATTTTTTTTAAGGTGTAGGGCCTACATGTACATACATACAGTACATGCAGGTCTAAGGTCGTCATGAAACTGATATTTGGCATTAATTTTAAAAAAGGGGAACTTCCTCTGCACTGTATCTGTCGCAAAGAGAAATATTTCATATAGTACAACGTACAATTATACTGTACGTGCAGGCCTACATGTACATGTAAGGGCCGTTTGCCAGAAATTTCAGCCCAGGATTTACATACATTGTGTACATAGGAGGACCTAATGTTTGGATGATCATGATACATGATGTATTTCTTAAATTTACACATATGCTCAAAGGCTAAAATTTCCAAGGTTCAATTCCAAAGGGCTCATTATTCTCAAGGAGAATTATTCATGCACTGGTCAATGGTCATTATTATACTGGGCTGAGACCAAAATAATGACCTTTCCAAAGTAAAACAAAAAAGACCATTTACAATGTAACTGGAGGAAATACCCTGGCACCGCAAACTAAATGTATACATTTTTCATATTTCAGAATGATTCACAAATTTACCTAAATATTTGTCACAAGAAAATCTCTGGTACCCACATACATGAAAGGTCATTATTCAACAGTTGTAAAAGGAAATTGTCTTCATTTGCATTATAAGTATGCATACATGCAAAAGGATGTTATAAATAGTCTGACATCAAAGATTTAGTGCATTCATTATATCACGGCTCTTTGGTTAATATTGTATTAATATTGTATTGTACCTTTTGACGCTGAAAGTGTTTAATGCAATATGCAATAAGGTCCTTTAAAATGCATGGATCTTATTCTAATGCGACAATAATGAACATGTATGACAGTGCAATTTACATGTATGTACCGTACTTACCACAGATAAGTCCTGCTAGTCTCAACAGCAAAGATGCAAACACTGCCGTCTGATGACCGGCCATTCCTGAGTTTGAATGCATTCTTTGCTTGTAGTTCGTGATAAATACGTCCGTATGTAAGCGGATACAAATCTACGCTGCCCCACCCTCCATCAACTGTACGGCCGGCAACAAAATGCCTGGGCGGGGTCCCAGCTTCCGGTGTGCTCCCTCGCACCAGTTTGAGTCCCGTAGCTTTGGTTTTTTTTCTCTCCTGATTTAGTGGCCAACAATTGCCAAGTTTGTCTTGTAGCATGCATTGGCTGTCATCCTCTAGGTTCTGGTGGGGCGGGGGCACCCTGACGGCAGGGGCGGGTTGCTCCTCGACATCAAGGCGGCAGTGAGAGTCCAAAGAAGAGATAACGTCAAATACTACGAGGTAGAGGTTCCACTTCAAATACCCTCAACAGTCCAAATATTTGTACCAAGAGGTTCAGATCACACTTAGCACATATCGTCCAGTAGATGTTCTATAATCTGTACAGGAAACAAGGATGAACAAAAAAATCCAAAGTTTGATTTTGAAAACTGGCAGAGTTGTAACCAAGTCATTTTTTCACAAGTCAAGTCAAGTCGCAAGTCATTCTGTCTCAAGTCAAGTCAAGTCACAAGTCATTTCGTCGCAAGTCAAGTCAAGTCGCAAGTCATTTCGTCGCAAGTCAAGTCAAGTCACAAGTCATTTCGTCGCAAGTCAAGTCAAGTCAACAAGTCAAACATAAAATATTTTGCCCCAAAATAAACTACTCGGCACAGTCTTTGCTGCAGATGGGAAAACATTTATTTAATAGATGGCCGTTGAATAAAAGGGACATCTAACACATTAGAGGGTGCCTATGAAACAAGAATGAGCTTTTAAAGATCGGCCTGTTGTATATAACTGTGTGTTTACTAAAAAGACACCAGCTTCATGTTACAAGAGTTGGGCATGGAGTGTGTGAATAAAATGGCAGCCGCCATGCCACGACAGTTGAAGTTGACACGGTGAGTCTGTTCCATTTTACTGGTACTGGTAGGCCTAGATAAAGAACCCATAAACACAACACGGCTGAAAACTTGTTTTTCGATCGTCAAAAAATTCATGTAAATAAATATCGGTATAAAATATCACATTGTAAAGTGATCGCGAATTAAATTTTAGATAAAGAATAATATATTGAAACACCTACACTTCAGCGAAAAATGATATTAAAACTAACGTTAATCGATAGGTGACATTAGCTTTTCCTTCCTCCATGCTAGTGGTGAAAAACTTGTTACGTAGTGCGTTCCTGTCGTTCCATTTTAATAATCCAACTTCATAATGATCCTGCCATTTGCAAGTTATAAGCACAAGCAAAATGAACATTCAGTGTGGGTTATGGAAGATTTCCTTACCCAGCGAAACAAAAAAATAGGTCCTAAATGTCGGCAGCAGAAACACTTGCTTCGTGTTCCCTTCACACATGGCACAAAACATACCGTGTATGCAATGGAAGTCTGGTTACGGAATCACAAAATAGTAAACTAGAGACGAGACTCAAGAGTAGTCACGAACCAGACATAGTAAACTTGTATCAGTCGATATCATGGGAACTTTTACCCGAAAAGCTCGTCCATCGGTAAACAACATTACTCGACTCTCGTGTGTAGTGTGTACACGGCCGGCGAAAGCTAGGCTACACACGCGAACGCACGTGAGCTGATCATTACGTCATACGTACTTAAAATACCCCGGTAGTTAAAGTAATCCGAAGACTGAGGCAAGTCTAATAATTCCGAGCACAACAGGCCCATCGTTCTTCACAGCACACCGTATACCGCGTGGTCGCTGTGTAGGCACCGTGCGATCGGGATATGTCGACCGTTGTGTGAGCTCTGTCGCCCGTATACGTGCTGTGTAAGTTTTACGCTACAGAACATTGTTTCGGTGCTTTATGTCAGGAAAAGTAAACTTTTCTTCTTTCGGGAGGCAAATCATTTAAAATACACGATGGTCTAATGTTGACTTGCAAGTCATTTTTTTAATAGTCAAGTAATTTCGGCTCAAGTCAAGTCAAGTCTCAAGTCATTTTGGTTCAAGTCAAGTCAAGTCGCAAGTCATTTTGGCTCAAGTCAAGTCAAGTCGCAAGTCACTAAAATCAGTGACTCGAGTCGGACTCGAGTCCAAGTCACCGACTCGAGTCAACAACTCTGAAAACTGGTTCACTCAAATTTGTTTTACAGCAAATAAAATTGGCTGTAGTCCAGACTCCTAAACCCATGAAGACAAGACAAGGTTGACCATCCGAAAAATCTTCCCGGAATATATTTTCCGGCATGAATTTAGAAACGTTGCCATGAGGCATGATCTGTAACTATTTCTGATTCCAAGTGAACCTTCTAAGGCCTATAGCGTTAAAATCGTATATTATACATACATGTAATACATATTGTACATACATGTAATACAGTACTTGTATGCAGCGCATGAGCACAACAGGAACTGTAGGGATATTAAAGGCAACTGCCTCAATGACCTGAGACTGAAGGCACAATACAGTTTAAATATGCACGTCCATTAAGTGAAAACTACTGAGTGTTAAAACTGTGCAGCATCCCTTTAATAGGAACCAAGTTCTTACCCTGCATGGGAACATTTCACACCAGCTTACAGCATTCCCATTGAACATACACGTACAATTTGTATGACAAATTGTTAGTACAATGTGTACATAAGATAAAGTGGAGTTAGGGGTGCGTAGTGAACTATTGTTGATTTGGGACACGGGTACAATCGTTTTCTAGTGTTTCCTAGTGAGGGTATTGTTTGAATACACTTGGGGTAGGTGACATGTATGCATATACACTGTACATGTAGGCCTACATGTGCATGTTCTTTCTAAGAAAACAAAATAAAGGTCAAAAGGTGGGACCAACTGCTGTGTGAGTCAACTTCATGACTAGGGAAACATTAATGTAAGTAGGCCAACATGAATGGTGTACGTATACTTTAATACATGTATGTGCTATGTGCATGATATTTCGGTACATGTACAGTACATTATACTTACATACAAGTACACGTGTACGTGAACATTTTTACATGTACGTGAACATTTGTGACATACATACTGTACATGTAGAATTGTACTGTGTACGAGTTTCATCTGAAAAAATCCAGAATTTGCGGCAGTGCATGTTCCATGCTATGCTGGTAAATGGCCCATCTACATACATTTACATGATATGTATATACGCAGGCCCCTATGTACTGTGTTCGACTCAACCATACACTATTATACAGACCCTATTCACGGTGCATCCATCCTACATTCGAAGCACGGCAATCAAACCGAGGCTTGGATTCAAAGTAGTCTGGTACCCGTTTTCTTTAAAGAATGGGTGTTATATTTTCCAACGGGTATACAAGGAAGGTGACAAGATGGATGCCCCATGAATAGGGTCTATGGGCGTTTACGAAACGGAGGCTCCGGCTCCAGCTCCATTTCATGAATCCATTCTGAAATATGTAACCCATATCAAAATAGAGGCTTTTGGCTGCCGTTCTGAAGTACATACTGTAGATTGTCTGGTTTGAAAAGGAAAACAGAGTTTCAGCTTCAGTGAAAAACCAAAACCTAAAACTATTTTCAGCATGGAGCCTGAGCCTGAGCCAAAACCAAAACCTAAAGGGCCAGGGCCCTAGATATTTTCAGCATATGGAGCCTGAGCCTGAGGCTGAGCCTAAGCCTCCATTTCGTAAACGTCCTATGTTTCTCAGGGCTGTTGGGCCTACTGTGTGACAGATCTACATGTACCATAATGTCCACGGGCATTCATGCCTTGAAAAAACATTCATTGTCCCCCACAACATCCATCAAATGTACATTTTTGTACAAGTACATTCAGTAGGCCTACATGTTACATGTACATATTTCATGAACACGTACTCCTTTACACATGTACCCAATGCTCAGGCTATGCATCAAAAGACCAAGCCTGTTTATCTTTATTGTCCATGAGCACAAAGATCCACCTTGAGGCAGGATGGGAAAGCACCTTCACACCTTCATCTCAAACTACTCCATCTCTACCTACTCCTATTAAAGTTACAATACATGATTGGGGTTCCTGAAGTTTAGTACACTCAGGATAGCTGGTACCCAGCTTCTACTGACCTAAATTCTAGGTGAGTAGAAGCTGGGTACCAGCTATCCTGAGTGTACTAAACCTAACCTGAGTGTACTAAACTTCAGGAACCCCTTTGTCTGATCAAACATGTACATGAAATAATACACCTGTGAAAATTTGAGCTCAATCGGACATTTGAGTCACGAGAAAATATTGAAAACCCGATTCGATTTTTCTTATAAAACATGAAGAATAGTTTACTTTATGTTTGTTCCAAAAATCGTTTGGACGAACTATCTTTGGAAAAGACACTAAATCTTGATTTGCTTAAAAAACCCACCATCTGATGAACCAAGATTTCCCATTTTGACTGTTTGTACTGTTTACGAACTGTTGAGTCCATTTTCTGTCTCAAACTCAATCATTTTTTTTGTTGAGGCCTTGCAAATCCTACTTGATGGTAGGTGCACATGTACATAAATAAAGACTGACTTTATACATCATTAAAAACCTACATGTAGCTAGCTACTGTTACCATTTCTCTTACAATATGAGATGTGGGGGCAAAATTGGTATGGGGACACAGGGTCGTCTCTTTAACTTGGTTCAATTTTTTTCAAACAATAAAAACCGTCCCGTTAGCAAGGTATAAATGCCTGCCGAGACATTCAAATGAAAACTTTTCACATCACTGAATCTGCCAATAGCACTGCGCACTTGTGCTAAAAATAGCACCGAACCTCAGACAAACATTGCAACGTGGCCATGCAAACGTGTGGTGAGAGAAGGTATGTTTGCGCGTGCATGCATGGTGTGACGTCATTAGTGCGGAACGCTACTTAACAATTTAAACAGTTTACGGTGAAATTTGTTAGCAACAAAGGTGTGGGCCTACACAGACATACATCATTGCTTTAGTAGGCCTATGCCTTCAAATGTCCAATGAAATGTATGTACATTGTTTGAATTCCAAAAGTTAATAATAAGAAAATGATTGATTAAAAAAATAAAGACATGAATACTGAAATTACTGATCCTCTTTTTGACACACAAAACATCTTCAATTGGAAGTTTATGTACATGTATAGTACATGTATATGTGCGTGTAAATGTACAAATTATGAACGTACACGTACATGTACATACATGTATACCCCACTAAAATTCACATTTTGTCCAATAAATGGCTAATGTACGTTTTGCAAGTCTCCTTGTTTCATCAATTTATACAGCCTCTGATAACTGCCACATTAGGAGGAAATGGAGATCAATTCCTGAAGGCCATAAAAATGTTTTATTCTCTAAAGGACAAAATGCGACCTTAGTCACTCGTTTTGCAAGTTCCAAGTTCCAAATGGATGGATGTTTTGACTCAATTTAAACTTAGTAAGATGAAAATGTACATAATGGCCTTGAATTATATACTGTGTCACTAGCACTGAGAACCCTGGTGGAAATCTTGTTGAATAACATCTGCCAACCCCAAACCTGGTATAAATTCCACTCTTCTCTCCAGAACTCCCAAGTGGGTTTCATTCAAGCCACAAAAACCACAATGCCTGCAACCCTAAAATACATTGGCTGTATAAGGAAAGGTGTGCAGGGGGCCGGTTAACAGCACACAGCATGGTAGGCTTTCTTGGCTTTATTCTATGCAGGGTACCGGGGAATCTTTTTTTTTCTTAGCTTCTTTTTTTTCATTCATTCAGTTATTCAGTTCATCCAGGCAGCTGTGAAATTTGTAGTTGGCATGAACTCGTTTTTATTCAAGCGCCACTGGTTCTTGAAAGGTGCAGACCCACTAAGAGTTGTTTTACAAAAGCCGTAACTCATGTGTTTCAAGAATCTTTGTATGATTTATATAAATTTTATACAATTAAAAGTTTCAACATTGGATTTAGCACTCAATGGCTTACAGTACAATACTAGTAGGCCTATTGTGTGCCAACAATTTCATCTGCAATTTACCAAAACATAAATCTTCATGTCAATGGTAAAAATACTACGGTACTATGGTAAAAACAAGGATATAAGGCCTAGATCCAAAACATCGTGGCAAGGAATGTGGGTCCGGTTAGAAAAATGGAAATTTATGTACTCCTGAGAATACGAATTGTGGTTCACATAGGGGCCTAATCTATGCAAATTGGCAAAATACATAATGCATGTTTATGATATTTCAAGTCTGCAAAATTGCATACGGATTGAGATTGGGGCTACACTATTCATGTAGGCCTATAGACCTCATTTGTCAATAATGGTTCTGAAAAGAAGCAGTGTTCTGTTTAGGAAAGATTTGAGGCTTTGCATGGTGACAATTGGCATGTGGATCGGTTTGCGGAAACACAATGTAAGAATCGTTTGTACTTATGGCTTTCGCACTTCTATTTTTGTTTGCAAACTGTGCGAAAGTACAAACAATTCCTAATGTACATGTATGGTGTTTTCGCAATACATGTACCAGTATTCTGTTTCTTTGACCCCAAAAAACAGCCACGGGCAGTGAAAAATGTTCTGTAAAAGAAAAACCAACAAAAAATCTGTAAACAAATAAAAATGACAAACTTTCAGTATTTTTTCGGTGGCCTGATTGCTGTGGTTTAACGTTGGTACATTCCAGTATACGATGATGCATCCCTTTCCACAACCATCATTTCCCCCTTTAATTCTGTATCTGTAATTACAGACATTGCCACCATAATCACTTACAAGCTGTCATTGTACAAATGCCTGTCACTCGCCACTCTTCCGTTTGTGCCCATCGACCTCACAGTGTGACTAACACCAACCAGGGCCAAGGCAACTTCATTTCTGCTTTTTAGCCTAAACCTAATTTGTGACTCACAATTTACTTGGTGTGTACAGAAAACCCACATGTAGGCCTACATGTATAGTATAAGTAGACAATGAATTGGGGCGACTTGATTTTGAAAATAACCAATAAATCGGGATGTCAGCCCCAACACTACAGTAGGCTCCGACAAGAAAGTCTGAAAGGTTAACTTTTCAAAAGTGTAACACAGGAGGACATACAGACATGTACATGTAAAGGTTACTTTGAAAGAAGTGTCTAACAGATCCATAATTGACTAATTTGGGACACTACCAAGTACCAACATAGGGCTGGATAGCTCAGTTGGTTGAGCGCCGGTATTTCAGAGGCCGCAGGTTCAAATCCCACTCTGGCCAGCAAATTTTGTTTTTGTTCACCTTTCAAGGAGATCCATTATTCTGTACAAAGGAGCATAAAAATGTGGTTCTTAAAGGTACAGTACAGGATTGGAATCATACCCAAACAGAAATGTTCACAGATTTACATAACTTTCAGGGTATGAAGATGGTGCTGGTAGAAACATACTCTGTAATTTGTTTCCGACTGGAATGGTGTATATCCATAATTTAGAACAAAGACCAAACAGTTTTGATCTTGGTTGTAACAGCCTTGTACAGTACCTCGATCCTGAATTCTCTGTTCACACTAGCTCCTCTTATTCACGGCGCATCCATTTTGTCATCTTCCTTGTATACCCTCCAGAAAAAACACCACCACTTCTCAGAAGAAAACGGGACCAGACTATTTTGAATCCAAGCTTCGCTTTGATTGCACTGCTTCGAATGAATAAGGTCGTGTTCTTTAAAGGCAAACTAAAGCATGGGCCAGGGTTAACACCAATTGATAACAAGTTCCAGGAAATGAATTGTCAGCACCTGACCTTGCCTATCGCAAGCCTGGGAGACTTTGGCCAGCCCAGGAGACTCCGGCCATGGTCATACTCATTCAGACCGTGGAGGAGGTAAGTTCAGACCTTGAATTTTTCAAGAGCTGGGCAATGTCATGTATACATGTACAGTACTTACATGTAGGTAACCTTGGGCCAGTCTTGCCCTTGAGTTTACCAAGCTAAAACTTAACTTTTGTACAGTTACTTTTAGGGTATGATAGTGATACCTATAAAGGGAATTACAACTTTTTGTAAGGAGACGATCGCACAAAAGGAGATGCATTAATGCACAACGCATGCACACCACGTGGCCCGGCCCATGCAGCAGTGCATTGCATCCAGAAAATTCAAAAATTGGTATACAGGCGCCACACCATTCAAATCATACGAAAAGTAGCAAAGTACACAGTCGCAAATTCGCAATCGGGCAGGAAGTCCAAGCCTACATCGTACGTACAACGTGTGTATTTGGTGCAGTCAAGTCACGGGTGGTATCGTAGGTTTCGGCTGGCTTAAATGCAGATTTTGCGGAAAGAAATGTGACATGTCACGCTGAGAAAGTTATCAACTATTCTGACTGAACATTCTGTAAGGTTGCCGGCACCAAATCATCGCAAGATTCCCAAGCACGCACGTAGATCGAGACCAGAAACTGAATGTATACGTCGGCGCAACGATCGTTGTAGCATGTTTTACACACTCCTACATACAGCGCTATGCATCCATTGATCGTGCACATCAACACGTGTGCACAATATATAGCACTATCATTCATTTTCATAAATTGGAGCTCGGGCAAAGCGTTTTCCGGTTTTCGAAAGCTCCAAAAATGCACAGCACAACAAATTATGATGAACTTCATTCTCAGGTGTGGAAAACTTGGGAAGCATATCTGAAAAGTGAGTTTTACAGGAATACAGGTTTTTTTACCTACAAATTGTACACTTCCAATACACTACAGCGGCAGCCATTTTGCTCAAAACGCCCTCTGTTGCTTTCATAGAGTTGTGCACAAATTATGGTCATCAGCTCAGTGGAATTCTTTCCCTCTTCAATATTAACAAGGTTAAATTTGTAGAAAGAGGGCAGGGCTTTGATTTTTGAGGGAAATTATGGGGGTCTGAAAATTATCCTTCCGGGATTAGTGTCGTTTACGCCACCCATATTATTTTCAGTATTTATTTAAGCCCCCTAGCTTCTCCTGTTCCAAAATGAGATTTGTTAAGTTAAAGCAAATTTATTCATGGGTCCTGTAAACCCTAAATTAAGAAAATGAACATAGGCCTATTTCGGCAATAATTCAGTGAAAAAACAAAACAACGGTTTCTTACCCAAATAATTACTGAAAATAATATGGGTGGCATAAAAGACACTTGGCCTAATGCCTATCAGGGGGGGGGGGCCTATTGACAAAGCACACTACCCCAAATGGGCCCAATCGCAATGAGTGAGTGCATGGGATGTACTCTCTATCTAGCCCCTCTCCTCCCTAGCAAGTCAGTCTTTCTAATCACACGTACACACCATCATGTCTTAGTATAGAATAAGATTTTATAGGCCTAACAAAATCAGGGTCACCCACGCTGACCAAGAACTACACAGTACACATACACAACCCAGCATGGTATGCTATGGACACTGCAGTTCATAACCAAACCACGCTGTATTAAAATAAACAGCACCATCAACATTTTTTTTCGGCGACCAACACACTAACACCATCCCATCTTACCTGCGAATTGACCTAATTTCTCCTGCAAATATGCACGCCGTACCACTGACAAAGCGACGTCGACGAAACACTCTTCACGTTCGAGGTAGATTCGTTGACATTTCTCGGCGGGGAAATGTGGAAAATTACCCGGTCAAAACAGACCCCTGAGTGGTAAGGTTCGTTGGCCAGGCCTTGTGTATACTGTACTGCATACTATGCTATAGTACGTGTGTATTACTATGATGTTATGAACCTGTTATACCCGTACGTACCCATTGGCCGTTCACTCGTGTATTATTTTTAACGGTGAGAACAGTGACCCGATACCTCTGACGTCACAACACTGACCATGCCATGACCTTTATGCTGACGATCGACGTTCGTTTAAAGGTGCACACAAAATGAAATTAATTCTCACCAATTCAGCCTCTTTTTTTATTAATACTAATAGATTCGGCCATCAAGCGACTTTAATTTTACAAAGAGAATATTTTGGTTGAATCAATTTATTTCTTTTCTTGTTTATATGCGACGAAGCTAAATTAGGCCCTGTTAATTTTATTTACCTGATTATGGTTCAATTTTGCCCGAAACATACAATTTTACGATTTTAGCATCAAACATTGGTTGCTGGGATATCATGGTTTCTTTCATCTTGGTTAATTATCAACAACAACAAAAAATACCAAATCATAAATCTTTTCTAAACATTTGATTAGGCCCCCTAATTGTTGAAATATTTTAAATAATAGCTAAGTACATAATTATAATAAGCATGATCAAAAATGACTGACTTCGCTTCTTGTGTGACATGATTGAAGCAAATTGCCAACTAAAAATTGTTTTAATTATTACCTTTGTTTGTTTATTGTCTTATTAGATTATTATTCAAAAGTGGATTTACCGTGCCAATGGGACAGATTCGTCTAGAGGGCGACATTCAAGTTCAAGTTCAGCATTAGAAATCTGAGGTCGTGTTTTTGTTCAGAATTATTTTATTCACGGTATCATAAAGAACGCCCTCTATGACTGGTTTGAGTGCATAATAATTTCCTTTCAAAATGAATACAAGAAAGTTAAATCATGGATGTAGGAATAAAGTCGAGTGAATAAAATTACGGCCCTGAAAATGAACTAATGAAGGTTGTTAGCAGAATGACCTGTTTAATGGATATAATTATTATTAATGATCCTTTTTACAACGTGGTGATCCATACAGTTTTTTTACTGACGTTTTGTGAATAATATTATGTGATAAATGGACCGCCATGAAGGATAAAATAAAAGTATAATGTAATTGTAAGCAGAAAGGTCCACGATTTTTTGGGGGACTGTTGTCCGTTAAAATCAGCATTCAAATGATATTTAAGTCAATTAAAAAAATGCTTGGAGTTAAGATGGCCTGAAGTTTCCATCCTATCAGGATCTTTCTCAATATTTTTTGTGTTAAAGTTAAATTTTGGGACAGTGTATTGACACGCGGGAAACACACAAGGTTTGGGCTTCCGTTTTCATTTTCATTTTTCCGTACAAATAACTATTAATTGAATGATCATCAAATAACCACAAGGGAAACTGATAAGTTAATTAATTAAAGTCATTGAAAAGTGAACAAAGAAAAAAGGAAAATTAAATGGAGCAAGTGAACAAAGTGACCAAAATAAATTTTGATCTTTTAAAGATATAAAATAAAAGAGAAAAGACTTACAGGACAGGTACTATCATACTTTGGTAGCATACCAAAACAGAAATCTTCACAGATTTATCTATAACTTACAGGGTACAAAGATGGTGATGAAAGACACACACCGTAATTAACTTCCAATGACCAAAATTATTTTTGATCTTTTAAAGATTTCTTTAACATTTCTTTGAGATTTCTTCTTTGCATTTCTTTGACAAAAACCAAAGCCTGATAATACCTTTAATGTTATTTTATCTACTTAAATTGACATGGAGCGGGATTCGAAACAGCGACATAATTATGGACCTATATATACCGTCTGAACTTAGAAGCCTTGAAACCACTCACATACCGATATATCGTCCCAATTATTTACTTCAGATTCATGGGCAAAATTATCAAGAAAGATAAAACATTCCCAGTACCATACAGTGTCAACTTTTTGAGAAAACAATTAAAAACGCCCATATAAGGTAACTTTTAAATCTTTTCACGGTTTTTTTAATTTATCTTTTAAAGATCAATTTTTGTTTTTGGTCATTGGTTTACTCTTTTCTTGATAAATACAGCACTTCAAACTTGAACGGTACATTTCTACCATCACCATTGTTTTATCCTGTAAGATAAAGGTAAATCTGCAAAGATTTCTGTTTCAGTATGATAAAAATTATGCTATACCAAAGTACGATACTACCTTTAAAGTTTGTAAAGTTTTTATTGTAAAGCGCCTTGAGCGCCAACAAGTGGCGAAATTTGCACTGTACAAAAGTATTATTAATTTTATTATCATCATTTTTATTGATTTCTTCTTCTTCTTCTTCTTTGAGTGTGGCCATAATAACTATTTTGGACGGATAATAATGGACATCCGAATGAAATGTCAGCGAACATTTTCTTCCCCCCTCTTTCAGATTCGCATCCTTTACGAATCTTTCAATACTTCTTTGGTGTCCCCCAGTGGACACAAAATGTCTGTATTCTCAAACTTAATGATTAATTCGGAAAATAATTATTGAATGATTAAACAAAATTCTAAATTAAAAAAAAAAAGGTCTTCAACTCAAGTTTGAGGAATGATATATTTTTTTTTGCTGATGTATGAACGATGAAACTGGTATCATTGGAAAGCTTGATTACCCCTCTTTACAATGATGTGTCAGTTATTATGCTAATGTATTCGTGTAATGTACAATCCTGATAAATATGCCGCAATGTCCAAATTCAATGTTGCAATGAATCTGCATTTTCTTTGACAAAAACCAAAGAATTCTAAGAAATTACATTATGATCAAACGAAGTATTATCCAGTTTGTGGTTTGTGCCCAGTGGAGTCTTAATATCAATAGCGCCCTCTGCCGGTATGGTTCTAATGGATTTTTTTTGGTTGTTCAATTTTCTAATATAAATCAATAATGGGGGAGGGGGGAATCAGGCTTGACATGGTACAAGCACAACAAATTACGGCACGAAATAATGTGATTCAGAAATAACTATAACGTCAGATTCACTAATAAAATAACCACTTTTTCCTTTATTCTATTCTTCATAGTTATGTTTCTATAACTGTACACATAAACGGCAATTAAGAAAGAACACTTCATTTGCATTTTGTTATTATTTTGCTAGGCAGGTCTAAAATCAGGCAGCACAAAAAAATGTGGCCTAGACGTAAAACTGTTTTGTTATTTTACAATAATTGAGTAATTAAATTAAAAATAAAATCGCTACGACCTATGGTTGAACTTGAAACCCAATACCCTTGTTAAATACATGTACCTACAGATGATAAAAAAATGTTTGGGTAATAAAAAAGGACTTGATAAAATGAAGTGATAAAAGCAATAAAAATATTGTTTCCAATAAGATGAAATAAAAACCTGAATAAATTAATTTGAATTTCTTTTTACACAAAATCTATACCCTCACATTATAGTTATAAACCATTAGTTTAAATGTGCAAGATTTTGTTACACCGATTACAGTATCACAAATGAATAGAATTACCTTGAAAGTTACCATGAATCTTGACAGGCATATCACTATGATGTATAATAATTAGGATTCAGACTAATGAGTATAATGGGTGATGTTTCTACAATATTAAGACCATCCTGATATTTTGAATACGCATAAAATAAATGTCACTTTAAAGTTTGTCCATTTATGTCCCCTCACATGTACATCTGTTAGTTTTGACAGGTTTCAAGGACTTACATAGCTGTTATGGAGGTAGCTCAAATACAGCATTGTTTTTTAAAGGTATATTACAGGATTGGTAACATACTCAAACAGAAATGTTCGCAGATTTACCTATAAGTTTCAGACTATGAAGAAAGTGCTGGTAGAAACATACCTTTAAAATACTTCTGCCTGAAAAGGTGTTTTTATCCAGAAATTGGTAAAACAGAGACTGAAAGCATTTTTGATCTCAGGGTAAGATCAAAACCATTCTTTATGTTTTATAAGAAAAATTGAGACAGGTTTTTGCTATTTTCTTCTTTCCGGAAGTTTGATTGAAGTCGATTGATCAGACAAAGTGTGAGTGCTATTCTGTTACCTTTTCCAATCATGTATTATACCTTTAAAAGGCTTAAGAGTTCAACTTTCCAAAGGCATACAGTATGTAGGTCTCATGATACTTCACACTGTTCACAGTACATGTACATAGTCAGAAAACAAAATGGTGTTCAGTAAATTGATTCCAGTTTTAAAATGGTAGATTTTTTTCCTGAGAACAGTTCAGTCCATTTCGAAAGTATAACCTTTCTGTGGCCTCTTGAAAAACTGCTGCAACCCCACGTTTCCCCTTGTAACACCACAGGCAAAACTAGAACCATTTTGGTAAATTAAGGTTCTTTTTTTCATGGTGTTTCAAACATCCAACAAAAGTACATAATGTTGGTCACATGACTTTTACTTGAATTCAATTGGCTATTAGTTTTCAACTTACAAAGTCGGAATCATAATTCCATAATTATCTAGCTTTCATTATGAGTAATACCTAATTTATACAGATAATATTCTCAAAGTCAAGATGAATACATTTTCCAGCTAAAATAATCCACTGATATTTCATTGCAATAAAGTAATAAAATACTATGACAACTCAATATTTAATGTTAATAATTCCCATATTCTGAATTATCGATAAAACAAATTATTCCACCATGTTATCATTACATCTGGACGTCAACGAACAAGTACTATAAATATATCTTTTGACTAAAATACCGATCTGTATATTCAATCATCATGATTTTGAAGAGTGCAGAGAAATATATACAAATAAATGACCCAATAATATTGACAGATTCTGAGGAATACAATAAGTGATACAACTAAGTTATATGAATATTACATGAAAGCATATGACACTGACATAGAAAATCGAAGTAGTTCGAACACAGTAAGTTATGGTTTGGATCTTAATATAAATACATGGGTAGGGCAATGAAATAAAAGTCAAGTTAGTGTCAATGATGAATATAATCATGAGGGCCAACCCACAAATAACTACGGAAGCTTGAATTGTCTTCCGAGTTTCCATGTTGCTAAGATAATTTATCTTGGAAAAATGGAATTCAATGATATGCTAACGTGGAAACACAGAATTCTATGTTAGCTTATCTCGGAAACATGGAATTCAACAATACTGTATCGTAAAAACCCAGAATTCCATGTAAAAAAAAAACAACCCACAGAATTCTAAGAACCTGTATCGCAGAATTCCATGTTTTCAGAAACACAGAATATTATGATACTGTATTGTAAAAACACAGAATTACATGTTTTCAGAAACACAGAATATTATGATGATACTGAATCACAAAAACACAGAATTTCATGTTTTCAGAAACACAGAATTCTAAGAACCTGTATCACAGAAAAACAGAATTCCATGTTTTCAAAAACACAGATTTCTAAGAACCTGTATCGTAGAAACACAGAATTCTATGTTTCAGAAACACATAATTCTATGATACTGTATCGTAAAAACACAGAATTCCATGTTTTTAGAAAGACAGAATTATATGACACTGTATCATAAAAACACACAATTCCGTGTTTTTAGAAACAAAGAATTCTATTTATACTGTAGCCAAAATAACTACAGATTTGGGCATGGAATTTCCTTTCTACCCACCCCAAACCTTCTAAATATTATTATAAATCCTAATTGATTATTAATTAGTTAATTCCTTAATAGACAAGGATTAAAATTGCAAGGAAGACAATAGGTTGCATGAACTATATCTTGCAACCATCTCCAAACAGGGTTGAAACTATATGACGGTCAAACTGTCACCAGACTATTGCCATAATTATTGAAGAGTCACCATCAATGCAGAGTGATGCCTTTAAAACGAAACCAGGGGTCGATTTGACGAAGCCCTACGATCAATCATAACTCGAGTTACGAAGGATAACCCATCGTATCATATGCAGGACTGCAATGCATCAGAAGTCCTACGATTGGTAGTAAGTTACGATGAGTTTGGTGAAATTGACCCCAGGTTTGAGGCTAGCCTTTGGACTTATTTTGCTACCGCCATTTGAATCCCAAAAACAAAATGAAGGGACTTGGCCACACGACAAGCAGAAGAAAGGCTCCAGCTTCGTCATGCATCTCAAGTCCTTCATTTCATTTTGGATACAAAATGGCGGTAGCAAAATAAAGCCTTGCCTCAAGCCTCGTTAAGGCCCTGAGTCTTTACAAAGGAGATATTGCTTTATAAAGTCCCTCACCAGACCCAATACAGCAAGGAACCGGCCAAAGGAATACATGTAAATGCTCAGTACAAGACTGGTACCAGTGTTACTGTTATAAAAGCAAATATTGCTGGTATACGCTGAGCAGAGAATTAGCTGAATGCAATGATACATCTCATGACGATTTTCACTGGTAACCAGCTCAATACACTTAATACAAAAAGATGCTCCATACATACTGTGCACAGCAGATACACAGAGCGACAATGTACGCGTGTCATTGATACAAATTGTTAAATTGCAGAAGTTGGTGAACTTGGTGATATCTAGGCAAGATTCACAGGGCGTTTACGAAAAGGAGGCTTGGGCTCAGGCTCCAGCTCTGTCATCCATATGCTGAAAATATACGTTGTGGTTTTTCATTGAAGCTGAAGCTCTGTTTTCCTTTTCAAACTAGAGAACCTACTTCCGAACTGCAGCCAAAAGCCTATATTTTGATACCCGTTATTTTAGAATGGATTCACGAAATGGAGCCCGAGCCTCCGTTTCCTAAACGCCCATTATAACCTTCTTCTCAAATGCATAAATAGTTCCTACGCACTGACTGAAATATCTCCACTGTACTCACTATGTTATGCGCTGATACATTTCTTAGACTGAATAGTGTATACGTCGTGTATATGCCGCTATAAATATAATGAACTGTCTGATAAAGTGGTCGTTCTTCATAATGATTCAAACAATAATGTTCGGAATGTTTTGTGCACAAAAATGAATGCCAAGGATGATGTTTGGTATAGTGGTGTTCATTATAGCGGTGTTCCGTTGTATATTTGTAAATTACAGGATATAGACAAATTCTGAAATATTGTACTTACAAATATTAAAAAAGAAAGAAAACTTTTCAATAAAAAAAGACTTTCCATTTTCAATTTCAGCTACAAATGATTCATTCAGGTTAATAATTTTGTACACAAAATCCCATAGCTTGCCTATCTGCAAAATAGTCCATGTGGAATTGATAAGCCTATAAAAAGTTCTTTATTCTAAAAAATTAAAGGGAATGGTTGCTCTAAACTTTTTATTTCCAAATTAAATGGAATGCTTCAAGAATCAAGCTGGTTATGTATGTTACAATTATTCGTAAGATAAAATAAAAATTTAGCAAAAATATTTTTCCACAATTTAAATTACGCAAGATGATTTATATAACACACGATAAAGTTGCGATTGAAAGACAATGAAATAATCTGCTGTGAAAAAAAAAAAAAATGAAACTTGGTTGCCATGACAAGTTTCCATGGAAACAGTTAGGCTTTGAATATGAAAGAATGTATAGTTGTGTAATTAAACAGTGAACATTGTGGCCATTTGGTGCTACATACATGTACAAGAACAGTGTACTTCAATATGACTTTGTGTTCTTACTAATACTAGTCATAGAACAAGCAGGCCTTCTGAAGGTTTGACAAAGTCAGACTTGAATAAAGACTAGGCAAAAGTATGTGTACATTGTGCAGTGACTTCAGGGGCCGATTTCATAGACGCGTCGCAACTCGATTTGCGAAGCGTCGCATAGATGTGATTTATCCATAGAGTAAGGATGTGTCTTAACTCTGCGACGCGTCGTAAGTTTTATGAAATCGGCCCCAGAACCTTCAGAGCAATATCAACTCATATGCTCATAAAAAATCCACAGAAATCTGCAAACTTTCATTAAAATTATGAAAGAAAATGAAAATAAAATGAAAAAGAAACACCCACAAATACATGTGTAATTACAACAAACTTTCTAGTAAATCTACATAAAACATGTTAAATTACTCTATAAATAAGTTACCAAGAATGGAATATCCCATTTTATAAAAATGCATCAAACCATTCAAACTCATGTTAAGTACATACATGTACAAAGCCAAAAAGGATTCACTAAAAAAAATTCTGCCAGCAGAGGGCTCCCTTCCCAAGATTCGTAAATATGTAAATAATTATGCAAATTTGCAAATATGCAAATGTATGCCTTGACATTATAATGTACATGATCTGGTAATGCCATCGTAATATAAATATATACACACACAATCAACTCAAGATGCTTCATACACACTTTAAAATTTCATTTTATCCTCGACTAATTTTTAAAATCTTTAAAAAATATCTTTTCCTGCTAACATTTCAAGGCAGACAATTTCTACAATTTGAATCATAAGCTAAATAATTTATTGTACAAATTTCACACACACACTTAATGGGAGCAGGACAATTATGAAAAACAATGGGTGTTGGCCTGGGCCCAATTTCACGGAATCTGTTACATGTACCATTAGCAAATGTTCTTTGCTTACGTTTAGCAGACTTTTTTTGGTTACGGTTAGTGTATTAACGGGAGAGTTTTCTTTTTGGTAACGGTAGGCAAGTTTTTTCTGCAGAATGCATACGACAGCGCGTTAGCAGAAAATAATCACGGTTACCCTAGAAATTCTTCGTTAACCGAAAATCTTGCTTTAAGCAAGATTTAAGCAAGATACGGATTCAATGAAATAGATTTCACACAAAGCAGTGCCCGTAAGCAAAACAAAAATAGGCCGTAACGGATTCCATGAAATTGGGACCAGAATTATCAATTTCAACATGTTTATAACAAAATTACCAATAAATGAACAGAAAAACACGTACTTTTAAAACCAGCAGACATTATTTGTGCTTGTGTATTTTCCTTACTTTATGTCAATCAAATTTTATCCTGCAAAGCAGATATTTTGAATAATGGCAGCTGAAATGTATTTTGTTGTGTGTGAAGCGACCAGGTACTGTAAAATCTGCAACTGTGGTCCAGGAATATTTTAGATATTAATATTATTAATATTAATATTTTTTCCATCTTCAATGAATTTTTGACTTCCTCCCCTTATCATTGTAATTTCATTAAAAAGAATAAGGTCAACTCATTACACAGGAATACATTGCTTTCAACGGTGCCCTGCTGGGTCGGCCAAACACAAACGGGAAACCAGTCTTCAAAAAGCAATACGCAGTGCAGTGCAATTTCACGGCCCTGCTTTGCACAAAAAATTTGCTAACAATGAAATTTCTGTCTTTATAATAAAAAAGGATTAGCAACCAAATTTCCATGTGTTGTGTATCGCTTGTGATTGTTTTTTGGCTGTTGTCTTTCACTGACCATGATGAATATCAAATGGAATTTATAATGGTGGTTTGTTTATTAAACAAGATATTTTGTGCTAAGCAATTTTTTGTGTGCTTAACACCACCATGAAATTGTTCCTTGATGTTGCTAAGGGTAATTTGCTGGTACATGCTAAGCAAAAGTAGGCATCAGCAAAAATACTTATAAATTCTTGCCGATCTGTCTGATTTACTTTTGAAACCTGCTTTGACTCAAAAACAAAAGAACAAACTAAAGTGTTCTAAGCAGCTCCGTAAAATTTTAGGGACAGTATAAATCAAACTGATGTATGGCACCCAATGTCGTCTTATGTGATCCAGGTGTTATCAGGTCACGGAAGCTGAGTGTCTCTTTGCCCATACCCGTACAACTGAACCTGGGTCAGAGTAGGACTGCAAATTGGTTCCGCTTTTGGTTATCGTAAAAAGCCGAAAGAAAAATAATCTGGAGAAACAAAATGTCCTCTGCATACACAAAACATTAGAAGAAGCAGTGGAATATTTGCTTTGCTACGTATACGTGTATTCCCCCAAAAATCAACACACAGTTTTTAAAAATAAAAATGATAAAATGAAGAAAAGAATTTGAGAGTATGTCCACCAGCTTGGTATGGAGCCCAGCCTCGTCCTAGGTGATACAGAAGGTAATGGAGTCCTAGTCTGGATCCCTGGCTTTATCACCTCTGACCTCTCTCTCAAAAGAGAAGGGCGGCCGAGCTGGATCCGGCCGATGAGAAGTAGTCCCCCGTGTCGTCGTAGGTGATTGCAATGTCATCGCGGTCAGGCTCGCTGGCCGGAGACGGGGTCTCGTCCCTGGGCTTAGGGGCATCCCTCTGCTGCTGCTGTTGTTGCTGCTGCCTGAAGGATGTTGGACTGAAGTTCTGTAGGTCCTTCGGGGTGTAGCTTTGTAGACCTGTCATGGAAATGAGACACAAATACAAAAGTGATCAACAGTATTCTGATAATATAGGAAGGCTTGGAGCAACTTAAGCCCAGTCCGCACTGAACTTTTCTTTCAGAGGGTTTCACCGAGTCGATGGGTAAATGAAAAATTGGCGGTGCCTACACTTGGACTTTTGACTCGGGTAACTTAACCGTGCACGCGTGGAAGAATTACCCAGCTGTCAATACTAGGCTCATGAGGCGCCTACATGTACCCAACTCGCACTGTCCGCACTGGACTTTTTGTCTCGGGTAAAGTGTCTTGGGAATTCTTCCTGGGCAGAAGTTGGCCGGTAGAAATACCCACGCGGGTCGGGAAAAGTAACTGAGAGGAAGGCTTCCCGAGATGTCCACAGTGGTCTTAAAATGGGTATAGTATCCAGTGTCTCGGTAACTTTGCCCAAAATAAGTCCAGGGCTTAAAAATGCCACGCCATAAGACTACACGTCAAAGACTACAGCGCTTTGATCTTCTTTGAAAGGTGCTTTATAAATGCCCGTTATTATTACACGTCGGGCCCTCCAAACGCCAAGCATTTGATACATTTCAGGTCATTACTTTGGCTGATGAGCAGTTTGTGCAGGAGTTTTATAACTTGTATTTCATTTAGAGATTTAAAAACATGTTCTGCATTTTAAGATTGAAAACAAGAATATAAAAGAACAACAACTGAACAATGAAACCATTCTTGTCCTCAAACAGACTTCTTTTGTTCACATATTTGTCACATTTGTACTTAATGTGGTGTCACAAAATGTGCTTAGTGTACGGAGTGTATTAAACTATTGGAAAAAAGGAAAAGACAAAGCCTTGTGAATATGTACATGCCTGAAACACTATGTGTGTACATGTACAGTCAGTTATTGTGAATGCCAAGTCAAGCATGAATAGTCATGTACAAATAAATAAAAACAGTCAACAAACACATTTGGACCTAACCCTCGTAAAAACAAAACTTAAAATGAAGGCTCTTCCTCTTTCGAGCAAATGTTTCGGCAGATTTGGAGCCACCACCATCTGCTCGGGAGCTGAAATCCTGCCAGGCCATCAAACCACTTGTCCAAGACAGTTGGGATAGATCGAGTCCACCTGTTTTGATCATCCTGGCCCCTACTTGTTTGATTGAAATTCTGACGTGAACGATCATTATGCATGTACGGGTTCTCATAAAAGCGAAGTGCCCTTTGCAGTTTGTGTGGAGTGAGGGAATTTTGTGTAGGTGGCTGAGAGGCAGCGTGTTTCGTCTTGTAGACAGGCATGTACGCACTTGGAAGAAACGAGTACTATGTTAATGCATACGCATACGTACATGCCTACCGTCATAATCGATGGTATTGCGTAGAAGCCTCATTGATTGCGTTCTTCACGGGCACAATGGTAAGAAAGTCTGCACTGAGATCTAGACATGTACATGCAAAGAGTCCTTTCTAACGTCTCTCCAACAAATTTGATTTTTGATGAATTCCGTCAGGAAGCTAGTTGGCGTTTGCACGCAAGGACGCCGTTATTATATGCGTGCTCGCATCATTCAAGCCGTCGAGGACATTCTTACGTGCACACTTGTGAACGGATGACATGTGAATGGAGAGTGTTAAGAGCTGGAGTGATTTTACCATTACGTGTGTACAAAATTATGCTCCCAAGTTAAAAATAAAATTTAAGTATTGTGAATGGGAATCAATTAAGAACTCTCTCGTGGGCTTTTACAGGAATTCACGGACAATTGCATAATTATAATTTTTTTCATCAGTGACAGTGACTTTGCTAGAGATGGAATGCTTGCTGTGGCTCAGGCATAAGACTGTTTTGGGTTGTGAGGTTTGGACACTCAATCCTTGCTCAAAAAGTCCCGGGGTCCCTTGAGCTCAACAAGACATGTGACATGAATCAATTTATAGGCAATCAGTTCCGTGCAATCTTCACGAAGAAACAGCATTCATGTTTTAAATACTTTATATTATTTTCCTAGGATTGGTAAGAAACTGCCAGAAAAAGAACTTCTGTGCAAATGAAATGTTCCTATTGCAAATAGGTGTACAGTAGTTGGTTGCCTTTCAAGTTGCCTCATGTGACATGGACCCTAACCCTCTGCATTACAGACAAGAGCTGAATACCACACATTACAACACAGGGGAGTTAATACATCATACAGTGTGGTATTGTGGTATTCAGGATACCACACGTACCACAGGAAAACCATTACCGTACAAAGTGGGTTAGGGACTCGGGTTATATCAAGGAAGATACAGTAAGTCATTTGTGAAATTTCCAGTCCCCTAAGGTGCCCACTTTTTGAGAAAAAAAAAAAGAAAAGCGCCAACAGTATTTCTTCCAAAGATCAAAATTGTTTTAGTCATGAATTGGTTTGACTCCTTTCTGGATAAATACAGCATTTCAGGCAGAAACATTTTAAAGGTACATGTACATGTATGTTTCTACTATCACTATCTTCACGCCCTGTAAGTTATAGGTAAATCTGTGGAGATTTCTGTTTCAGTATGCTACCAAAGTATGATACTACCTTTAAGATATTCAGTGAAATTATCGAGGCGATTATATGTACAGTACCTTCATGGGCCAAGACGTTGTTGATGCTGCCCTGGGAAGATGAGGACGGCGGCCCTGGGGCATCCATCATATCATCATCATCCTCTTCTACTTGGGCTTCTTGGCGGGGCAGGTTACCCACCCGCGGGTTACCGTTTATCCCACGTTCCTCACGCAGGTACTCGTTCAGTAGGGACGCTTCCGACTGGTACTCGAAGGTCTCGCTCATGTTAGACTCGTTGAAGGTGATTCTCAACTGTGGGTTGACAAGAAAAGAACAACAAAATTAATTTGACTAATGACATGTGAAAAATGCAAAGCAGAGTGTACCATAGCTTCCTATAACAAAAATATTTCACAAATTTACAAAAGGACTTAAAATTAAGATCAGTTAGATAAAATATGGGCATTTCCATCGTTTGGTGTCTTTTCACTTGAAGATAAATAAAAAAAACTCGCAAGGTTTGCGAGTTTTTCTCATGCTTGAGAAATTTCTCAAGGATTCACCAGGGACATTGGTCACTCTCAAGCATTGGTGTCCATTCACACGATGACACTTTTGTAAAAATTTTCAAGCATGAGAAAAACTTGCAAGGCTTTTTTTTAGCATTGTGTGAAAACCTTATTTCTGTAATGTAGTATATGTACATTTTTAATAAACCTCTTTTTTGCATACATGTATTTGCATGCACTTTAGGGAATATTAAGTGGTATACATACAATTTCTGATTCCAAATATTAAACACATTTCTTAATTGGAGTCCTTCAAGTATGATTGATCAAGTAATCACATGTAAAAGTCAAAGTCACTTAACATGTAGCGTTAGTTACTGTGGAATTGCCCATGGGGCTATTAAAGTACTATGTATGTTTAGCGACCAAAATTTGTAAAATTTGAAAGATTGTACACTTTTTGGATTCAGGAAGGAACCCAATGAAATTGACTTGGGGGTTAGAACTTTTTCCAAACAATACAGTACTTTTTGCACAATTTCTTTTTTTTTAATGGATGACAACCAAAAATTGCAAAAAAGTTAAAAAATTAAATATTTATACAAATTCATGAAATTATTGTCAAAAGGGAAATAAATGCGATAATTCAACTTTAGTGCAGCAGTCTGACACTCTCCTTACACTAGCATTAAATAAAGAAATCAATAAATGTATAGGGCCTACTTTTATCACTGATTTGAAACAGTACTGAGTGCTGACACATGTGCCAACATGTGCTACTGCAAATGATCAATGGATGTTTGTTGGTCGGACAATAAGCAATTTCACCTTTGTCCTTCCAACAGTTTTCTCACTATTATACAATGTATCCACTTCAAGTCTACAAAATAATGTAGAATGGAGCGGCCATTTTGATCCAGGTACATGTACTGTATGTATATACCGGTAACGATTGATCAAAACGAGAACACGAAAATTAGAATTTTTTTTTATTTTTTATAAAAATGACGTACTAAAGTTACAGGAATCATAGAAAATAAGCCATTTTTCATTACATTCAGGTTAGTTAGTCCCTTTTCACAAAAGCATGAACAGTTAATATCACAGCGCGCAAAACAAGTTTTAATATCGCGCGCAGGCTCATTAAACCCTAACAATCAACTGAGCACAAATTTATCTCATTTAGGGATCTCTCTGGACATCTGAATACAATGATGAAAGATGGAAAATGAAACAGCTCTCCAAGGACAAGTACAAGTATATTCATTTGGGCAGGTGATAGAGCTGATGGTTTATAAATGAATAATGCCTCCAGGCCGTTTATTTCAGGAAGAGGACATGACAGCTCTTGCATAGAAATGAAAATGAGTACTGACAGTGCTATGCTGTAAATAATATGTACAGTTACTGTACAATAAATGTACAATATTCACATGTACAGAACATACAATACACGAAATGTGTTATATACATGCATACATGCGTGTAATTGTATGTTTATCAAATTTGTTTACATACAATTTTCCCTTTAAAGGGATGGTACAGAATTGGTTAGACAAAATACACTTCAAGATCACAGATTCACATAACACTTAGTTAACTTACAAGGTATAATACATGTAATGGTGATGATAGGAGCAAACATCCCATAATGAGATGTATTTAATATGTAAAGATAAATTAATCTTTCCATTTAACCAAGTACTATTACAGGCATGTACAGTGTACATGTGTCTGTTTTTGTATTTCAATGTTTAAAATTATTTTTTTATGTGGCCTACCATAGCTGTGCACACCAGAAAATTCAGGAATAGGATTTTTTCCACTGTGGCTTTTACCAATCAAAAGCTTTGTAAAAGGACATGACTGAGTATAATAAGGCTAGATAATGATAAAGATCAGCATTTTCACCTTTCAGCATAAATTTTCCAGACCCCAAACAACACATACATGTACAGTGTAGTAGTGTACATTGTACTACGTGTATACAGTTCTGTATTCTAATAAAAATATCCAGGTTCTGACTGAGATCAGAAAATGGGTCGTCCAAATTGGTCGGACTCCCTAGATGAAAAAAAAAAAAAAATGGAGAGCATTCTTCAATTGACATTTAAACATTTGGAACATAATTTACAGCCTATTGTCTGTGGAATGTCCAAAACAGCAGCCAGACGCCCCTCCGGCAAAAAACTTGGCACGCCAGCAGGAATTATTTCCAAAATGGGACATGAACATGCATGTTTTTAATATAATTTTTCAATTAATGTAAAGAAAATAACCTTGGGGCTTCCAATAACTACTGAATAATGTACAGTACCAACAAGACCTACATGTAATTAGAATTTGTTTAATAATGTAAGCGGCACGTACTCCCAGAAAACATGAGAAAGATCATTGATGCTTTGGTGCATGAAACACAATGTGTGTAAACAGGAAACAGGGTTACCGGGATTCCAATGTTTTTTGTTTTTTGGTATCTTTTTTATTTTATACATTTGTTTTGTGTATCAATTAGAGAGGAATTGTACTGCGCATGAAGGTGAAGTGGTGAACATGCATTTAATTTATAATTAACAATTTATATTAAATTGTACATTTAGAAAAAAAGATTATTATTGAATTATTATTATTTTCTTTAAAATATTGTGAACAATTTGTCGCACTACAAAAGAACAGCACACATGTTCAATTCCGTTCAATTCTGTTCAATTCTGTTCAATTCTGTTCAATTCTGTTCAATTCTGTTCAATTCTGTTCAATTCTGTTCAATTCCATTCAATTCCATTCAATTCAAAGTGAAGAATTAAAATTCACATCTCGTGGGCTGTCGTGGCAATAAGTTGAATTGCAATACAGTAATGCTTACATGTACATTACACACATACACAGTGTACATGCACCGTAATTTATTCAATTACATTACAAACAACTCATCCTTGAATGCCACTTAATTTTAATCAAAGTTGAATGCGCAAAACACTTATTTTTAGTGTTAAAAAAATAAAAGAATTTAATAACTCTCTCACATACAAACTGTACGTATACATTATACACTATACATACATGTACACATAATGTACTAGTTACAAATTATACAGTGTATACATTGTACATCAGTGTGTACATGTAGGCCCTACATGTATGGTCTTTGTTTTTATAGTATCCTTATTCCCAATCATTGCCCCAATGAACAGTATGCTACACCCAAGTTTACATTTAATATCCAGGAAATCATTCTGCACTTTAAATCATATTATCAATGAGCACTGAATATCAACTTGTACTCTGGGTAAATCGGGCAATCCCGGTGCAATACAATTAGTATTACTTCCTGTATATTTAGCCACAACTCAGGAAATGCGGAAGAAGGGGGGGGGGGGGGGGGTGGACTCAACATGCTCTTATTCATCTACATTTAAGCCTAGATGGATAGGGTTTTCAAGGGATTACCAACAGCCTTTGTGAAAGTGCTTAGCCCCCACACACATGTACATGTATTTTATGCAAGGGAATGTAAAATCCCAAATAACCCAGATTTGAACTGAGTCGTAGATTTACTTTTTCTGGTATGTGACTATAAAATAAAACTCTCTTCAACTAGAGAGAGATGAACTTTTGAGTGAAGAGCACATATTGTATGAATTGTGTTTGACTATCGACCTGATGTAATATGCTATTGAATGTGAGGGCCAGGTACAGGTAGGGTTTGTTAGCCAAACAAAGGCGAGGAGGAAAGGCATGCACTTACAGTGTATGATCGGGACCATTCTGTCAATGAATTACCAAGCAATGATTTAATCTGTAAAACAGTAGGGCCTACATGTGTAAAGTCCTGCCTACAGTATGTGAAATGCAAGCACTACAGGATACAGTACATGTGTAAATTTACATGTCATTCTACCAAATTTTGGGGGTGACTTGAAAATGTTGCCATGAATGAAAAGAAAAAGCCACAAACTTCACACAAAAATACTGTAGTGTACATGCATGTACAGTAAATGTACGTACAGTGTACACTGTGCATAGTCAGATGTACATATAATGTACAGTGTATACATGTGTATGTGTACAGTATGTGTATGTCAAGTACATGTGGCTGGAGCAAGTGGCCAGACTGACCAGTAGGAGGAGAAGCCATGTGGTCAATTACTGTAACTGTTGACCAATGAATTATGAGACAGTGTGAGTAATACACAGTGTGGGGTCAAAAGTGTGACCTCATCAGGTTAATGCTTCTCATCAGCTCACTGCATTACATACACATGTACAATTTTGTACATGTACACACAGTGTAGGCCCTACATTATTCACATGTTCCGTATATATGCATACCATTACATGTTTATATCACTGTACATATGTATGTATACATCCAATATGCATCAAAAAACTTGAAAAGACCACACCCATACTGAACTGTCAACAGACATTACACAAAGGGCAGGGCAGAAAAAAGTTGTATTGTGAGTGCACCAAGTGTCTGCTTAATAGAGTACATACGGTACAATGCATGCGTTCGTTCATGGGACCGTAACACATTGTACAATGTACACCAACTGCACAGATATTACTGTCAGATTTCATACAAATGTACATTTGTGAACATGAAGTGTACCAGTACAATTTCAATTTAAACAACCTCTGCTCACAAAAATATAAGTGAAGTGGTGGGCAGCCGTGTTAGTCAAGCAAATTATTCAAACATGAAAATGAAAATATGAATGTGGCGTTTTGGGGCTAACCTGTAACCATGGAAGTAGCAGTATAATTGAGATTTCACCGTCATAATACATGTAATAGCCAATTATACATGTAACAATTTTGTATTTGATGACGTGTATGTAAACTTCGTTGCTATGGAAGATGATGTCTACTTTCGGATAGTAAGGTTGTCTAAAATTGGAACCATATTTTTATGGTTCGGCAAATATTGACTTTGTACAATGATGTACTGTTAATCCTATTTTTGAGAGGAAACAGTTGAAAGGAGGGCTAAATATCTACATGTTCAGGTGTGTATAAGTACATGTACATTGTACATGTACATTGGTGTACACATACAGTAGATTGAATGTTTTAGAACTTGTAGTCAAATACACTTGAAATGTCATCACAGGCTACACACTGTTGAATATTACCGTACAATGTAATTACGCAGTTTACAATTCATTTTTTTGTACAGGTACAGCATCTGGGTGGTCTGTTGTGGTACCCTACTGTAGGCCCTATGTATGTATAAATTACTAAATAAATACACTGTATCTAAGCCTACAGTTTACATATCTTTAGTTACATACGTGTACAATGTAGGATGGCCTGACGTTTCGATCCTACATGTTGCAGGATCTCAGTTGGGCCTGATGATTTGATCCTAGCAGGTCCACATTTAAAGTTCGATATTTCTTGCTAGGATCGAAATGTCAGACCCTCCTACATGTACATTAACTCCTAGCATTTAAGCAGTAGTTGTGGAATTGCAGCATTGCAGCAGTTTCCATATTTTTGTACAACATGTACTGTACATGTACATTACATTTACAGTATGGGCGTTTACAAAATGGAGGCTCAGGCGCCAGCTCTGTCATCCATATGCTGAAAATATATAAATGTAGGTTGTGGTATTACATTCAAGCTGAAGCTCTGTTTTCCTTTTCAAACTAGAGAGTCTACTTCAGAACAGCAGCCAAAAGCCTTTATTTTGATACCCGTTATTTCAGAATGGATTCATGAAATGGAGCCGTAGCCTGAGACGGAGCCTGAGCCTGAGCCTCCGTTTCGTAAACGCCATATGTAGGCCTGAAGTATGTAGGTAATCAGAGCTTCATTTGTAACAAGAACATTCTGAAGTGAGAATGGGCAAGGTGAAAGCGAATGTATATTAGGCCTACTTGTCAGCCTTAGGAGTACATTAGATGTGGCATACTGTACATGGTGCATGTTACACGTTAATTTGCAAAGCCATTGACTGCAAAGCAGTTTGTAAAGTACACTGCTTCCTGTCCGGTTTAGAATCTTTCATATTCTAGCAATTTAATTAATAGATGCTTTACCATGTTTACAATCCAGCCTCAACAATGTACAACATGTACAAGTAATGACGCACATGCAACACATACAAGTACAGTACTGTCCTGTGTATTCAGAGCTTGAAATTAACACTCAATCCACTAATATAATGGGGTTATTGGATTTGGGGGCCAGCGGCCAGGACATTTTGAGATGTCGGTCTGTACGTTTGCTGGGCACAGGAATAGGTTCTCCAAAGTCTCCCATTGATGCATATGTTTGCCACCATTTTACATGTACATGTACGTGTACATGTACAATGTACATGTAGGTCTTTATCTCAACTTGGTCATTGATAGTGATATGACAATGACCCGGATACACCTTTGTGGGCGCAACACGTGTACGTACTTCAATGTAGTATACAAGATATTGTAAAATACAATGAATTTGTGTGAAACATGACAAATTACACATGTGTACTAGTATACATAATACATGTACATGTACATGTGTAAATACATGTATAAATAACACAGTAAATTGGAAAAAGTTCAGGTTTTCAATTTTCAGCTCATTTTCTTTCTTTCTTTTTTGGCATTGAAATACTTGAATTGACAAAAACTGCGGGCATTTCAAAGAAAGGCAAATTGTCAGTGGTGATTTTCAGTTTCACACTTTCAGTTTCCATTTTTCCAATATACATGTACATTTATAATATTGAGAAGTACCGGTACATGTAGTTCACATACATGTGTACATACAGTGTACAGTGTACATGAAACATACATGTACAATGTGCACAAACAGCATTATTGAAATTTGAATTGAAGACTCAGACTTGTACATTTATTTTCAGTGAGAGAGGAGTGTGGGGAGGAGGGGGGGATAAATCAACAACATTTTTTGCAATGGTTTGTGTAACCTTCATACTGAATATAAAAACAAAAATAATGCAAAAAGGACTTATTCCAAAAATACAATGACACCATATTAATCACACAGCATGAGGATTGTAAATTACTTTATACATCACAGTGTAGGCCATGCATGAAATCTGATCTTGTCTTGCCAGAGGAATCACACTAGAGGCCTACAATGTTCATGTCCTACAGTGTAGGAATTTGTATTGATCAGTTAATTTTCATAACTGCCATTTTCCAACCTTCCCCCACAAAAGAAATAAACTGATTCCTGTTTTTATAATTTCAATCCTATCGGGGCTCTTATTTACATGTACAGTATGCGCATGAATTACACATGTACATTCCAAGGTTGTGTCTAATTTCATTGTATTTCCCATCAGGGCTGCAAACATGACAAATTGCTACAGAAGGTACAGATTAGATTGGCTTTTAATTGTCAATACCCCTTGTCATTATAATACAGATTTATGTACTGTATACATGTACATACACATATGTACACATACATGTATATATGTACTGTACATACTGTACAATGTATTTGAATGAATCGTATCATGACATGATGAGTTGATGACAACAGACTAGTCTACAGTGCTACACTCTATGTATGTAATATAAGGCTGCAGTTTGTATCCGGTTAACCGGTTAACCGACCGTTCAAAAGGGTACCCGGGTACATTTTTCCAGTTAGGTTAATCAAAAAAAAAGTATCTTTTTAATGGCCTCTTCTTTTTGAAACATAGACACTTCTAGAGTTCACAAAGAAAACATGTCAATGATCTTTTGAAAATTGAAACAGCAGGCTTTAAATGCAAGGCAAAGGCCAAACATTTTGCTACATGTACATATGTACAATGTATGTCTACTACTGCCAAATGTTGTGACAAAAGAATGTTGTCAACCAAGTTCCTAAAAGACCCAATTTCTTAGTTTTTTTTGTTATACAGGTAATCGTAACCATAACCGAAAAACAGACAGGTAACCGGTTACAAAATTATTCGTAAACTTACAGCCCTAACCCCTACATCGTCTCCTTCAATTTCATGGCTTATCATGTAAAGTGAAATTTACCAAAAATGGGTGTGTTTAGGGCTTTTGGTGAAATGGGGGTCTCCATGTACGTTTGGTGTTTTGGACACACTGCATTCAAAGCAACGATACAAATTATGAGAAATACACAGTATATTGGGAAACAATTAAAACATGGCTTTAAATCAAAACATGGCTTTTCACTCAGAGAGAGAGAGAGAGCTGTGAATTTGAAATAAATTAATTTTTTTCATTAGCTGGCTAGAACTGCCCTAGAGGGGTCAGGCTGCCATTTGAGCAAATTTGAATTCAAAATTGAAATACTTTCTTGTTATTGTTGTAACTGAACCCTGCGGACTGTGATTTTATGTACAGATAACAGATGCCAGTTTTATGTATTAAATGTAGCATTTTCAACCCATTGGTTCCCAACAGGTACACGTACGTACATGGCTGTAAAATATAAACACCTGCTATAAATACACGTTTACAATGTACATACACCTGTATGTAAACAACTGTAATCAATGTATGTAATTAACTTCCCCCTCCCCAAAGCAATTAATACAAACCAAGGGGGAAAAATACCAGTACGACTATTAAAAACAATTGTCTAACTATACAAATTCAAAGATACATGTACACAGTACAATACAGAGTGCATGCGTACATGTACAGTGTGTACATGTACAATCTGTATAGTGTGTTAGGTAATATCATACTTTGATTTTTGTCAAAGAAATACAGATTCATGGGCAAAACTATCAAGGAAGATACAGTAACAGTCATCTGTGAAAATTTCAGTCCCATACGGTGCCCACTTTTTGAGAAAACAGTGAAAAACAGCCACAGTATTTCTTAAGTCCTTTCTCTTTTATTTTTGATCTTTTAAAAGATCAAAAAGATTTTCGGTCGTTGTTTTACTAATTCCAGGATAAATACACCATTTCAGGCGAAACAATTTTTAACGGTATGTTTCTACCACCACCATCTGCATAACCTGTAAGTTATACATAAATCTGTGAACATTTCTGTTTTGGTTTCTTACTTTAAAATGCATGCATGACATGTGACGCTTAATTAATACCAGTATTGGCAGAGCGTACAATTTGTAATTCTTACAGGTTGATTTTTTAAAACTATTAAAACGAAAATGTACACCTGTAAGCAAGTGGACAATCATTTATACGATGTACAATGTAATTATAATTTGCAGAGTATTTCATCTTTTGAAGAGTTCAACAATTCAAGGCTGGCCTTCCTTGGCTTGATAGGAGGCTATTAAATGGCATAATAGCCAGGCAGCGAGAGCATTAATACAAACATAGCCCTTTCCATCAGCCATACTCTATTATGTATTTCATGGAAGCAGCTCCAAGGTTGAACAGGAAGATGACTGATCGATGCTGTACCATACAAGTCATTTGAAGTGTGTGTATTGTAATATGTAGGCCTACAGTATAGTATGTTGGCATTATGTATCAGTTCTCTTTTGAAAAGTCTTGAGTGTTTGTTGAGACCACAGTATGTGTATACTGTACACGTACGTGTACATTACTCGTAAAAGAAGGTACAATGTAGGATTGCGGTGACACCATGTGATCTCTTCTGTGAGAATGTGTGGTTCTGAGAAGAACCGTTGGTATTATCTCGAGATACATGAAATATCAACGGTTCTTCTCAGAACCACACATTCTCACAGAAGAGATTACATGGTGTCACCGCAAACCTACCTTCTTTGAGTACTTCCACCATGCATAGCTTCAAGTCTTTACATTACTCGTTATATTTGCACATAACCTCAAAAGTTGCAACGACTGTTTTTCTCGTACCATTTGCTACAATGATACATGTTGAATTGTTACATTTCTGAGGAACTGTAAGTTGCAATTTTATTTTTTACCAAATACCAGGTTTGACAGATTTGATTGGTAATTTGTCTGATGTGTGTCACAAAAACATGTAGACCTACAGTACATGTAGCTTCTTTTTTGAAAAGTTTTTATGATTGTTAAATACATACACATGTATGTATGTACTACGGCATTAGATTCATTGGTCAACTCAAAACCCAATCGCATGCCTCGGGCGGGTGCCATATGTCCGCTAGTGCTCACAAAACTCCATATGGCCCTACAGCAATACCATCCTATCAACTGAAATGTACATATCCATGTACATGTATACCATGCAGGGGCTTACAAGTTTTCAAATGCTGATTGGTTAATGAACCAGGTACACAATCTATTGCTATATATGTGTAAATTTCTTGTGAATACCATCATGATTGTGATTTTACAAAAAAGAAACTCATGTTTACTCATGCCCACTCTATCCCCCCTTCCAACATAGAAAAATGTGTAAATTATGTATGTTGACCAATCTCGGGGGTGGTAATAAGCCAAGATTACCACTTGAAATGTTCACCCCTCCGTCACCCCCCCCCCCCCCCAAGATTGCCTTTTCTCCGGGGTGAGTACTTCAACCCTGCTCGGGACCAGGGATGAAATTTTCACCCTGGGGTGGCTCCAGGGTGAGTTCGCCCCGAGGGATGAGCGCTCTAGTGGGAAAAGGCCTTAAGCCAGACAGAGGACAACTAGGAAACTAAAAATAATAGCGCCAGGATTCTGAATCTGAAAGAGGAAATGCGTTATCAACGGCCTGTCAGTTTAACCTTCATAGGTTTAACATACTGGTTATGACTTGCTACAGTAGTCAGACTCAATGACCACTTTGAATGATAATCTTTGTCACTCAATTGGGAGGACTGACCTCACAATGCACCAAGACAAAATCCTCAAAGACCTTGTAAGTCTGCCAGGCCATTCAAGAATATTCAGTCCACAAAGGCCACTGGACAGATCAACCCAAGCTTAAAACCCAACTGCTAATGCTAGCTATGCAGGCTAGGAATCCCTTCCCACACATGTGACTCAGTCATACCAATGGTATGTACACAGTAAGTTTGCTGCCAACACCCATTCAAACTATATTGACTAATATTACTGCATGATGAAGGCCCTACTATGGCTACAGCCTATACGGCCTGTACATGTACCACAGGTATTCCATTCTTTGCCTGCCCAACCATTCATGTTCAATGCCACGGTGGATTATATCCCCCCAAACCCTTTGTTGGCGTTTGTTTAGAATAACAATGAACCGTGCCCCTGAACTCCGATTAATAACAGAGATTGAAACAACTGAATTTCTCTCAGGAAATGCGACGTTTGCAGTAAAAAGCACCAGTTGAAATGTATTAAGTAGCTTTCGTTTGTGCATCATTGCATGGATGATTCACGAACAACTTGCATAATTTTGGTCTGTCAGGAATTATGAGTTACTGTTTTGTAGGCCCTACATGTACATGTACATAATGTATTTCACTTCAAGGGTCTAACATGTAGCGCTAGTAGTACTTAGTACTGGTCAACATGAAAATTATTTGTTTCATTACACAAGGAAGACTTTCTGCAAAATGACAAATTTTCACAGTATGCATTATTGTTTTGGGTTATTATTTTTAAATGGTTAGTTATTTTTTATAGAGTTACAATGTACTGTACACGTGTTTAAGGCCTACATAATACGGATACTGTTCTGCATGTACATACATGTATGTTCGTCGGCCCCCGATACATGTACACGTATGTTTTTACCCAATGACCATGATTACCTATTGATTATTGAAAGAAAACAATACATTGTTCATTCAACTAATAGCGTGCAGTAGACATCGCCATTGCTCAATACAAACGATTGTATCTCTAGACTAGAGACAATACTGTACACTAATAAAATAGGAATTTGTTGTGATTCATCCTGTAGGATCCAAAGGCTGACTGTCGTTCAGAGTACAGACTACAGTGAATAATGCGTGCAAACAGCAATAAACTATTGAAACTTACAATCAGGGGACATGCTTGGGTGAGGCTCTGGTTTCCATTCTAACAATTAAAATTATTTAGGAAATTGTTGCAAAATCATCTACAGGTGCTTTTGAACACCTTTTCACCTTTTTTTTATTTACATGTATTACAAATACGAGATAGGCAAGAAGTTCAAAAGATCAAAAAGATTTTTGGTCGTTTTTTGACTAATTTCTAGATATACTGTAAAATACACCATTTTAGGCGAAAAAAATGTAACGGTATGTTTCTACATGTACCACCACCATCTTCATACCCTGTAAGTTATTTGTAATCTGTGAACATTTCTGTTTTGGTTTCTTACCAATTCAAAGTATGATACTACCTTTAATTAATCAAATTTGATTTGTGTTGTAAACTTCAACATGCGACATGTTAAAAATCCATGGGGCTTGATGGACCAACCTTGTCCAAGTCCTATAAAATATGCAGCTGACTGTGGTAAGCAGTTGTAGAGGGGAGGTTCCTAATAATAAAACACAACAAAGGGCCTAGGGGTGGGAGGGGTTCAACCATTGGACCCTTATTAGGGTTAAAGGTCACTAACACTGTGGTTAGACTATTCTGCACACACCAATGTTCTAGACAGGGTTGCAGAAAGGATTATCAATCTTTCCATGTGAGGGAACAATTATTTTATGAGGTGATTAAGTGCCTAATCTACTTAGTGAGCACTTATTAAGAACAGCTGCATGCAAATAGGCATGTGTAATCCAATTCACTTCAATTGGTTGGAAATGACAGGAAAATGTACACTTACTGTACTTAGGCCCTACATGTTATTAATAAAATGAAATAAATTGAACGGAATGGTAGCAATTTGTCAAAACGTGGATGATAATTTATATGTATATGTACCGGTAATAGAGAATTAGAGATACATGTATTCCATAGCAAAAATGAATTTGATGGCTTGTTCTACTGCAATCTTTTCTTAATTAATGGATAGGGAATAAATATGTACTTCATTAAATTTAATCCATGATAAAAAATTAAGGTTTCCAAGAGAAAAATTACACAAGTTTTGCAAGGAAATTTTTTTTCCATAATTTCAATAAGACAGAAAAAACAACTAAGCAAGGAACTTGGGCTTCCTAAAGTTTTAGTCACTAAATTAATACTTTGTTGACAGCAAGAATACCAAGCAAATGTCTATGTTTTCTGTTTTTGACTTGTAGTCTATACATTTTTGCTAAATTGCTTGCTTAGCTTCACAAGATTTTGGGGACGGCAACCAGATTTTACCTAGCAAGGCGTCTAGTGTACCGGTACTTTTATCGTCTGTAGAGCTCTACTAATTAAAGTTTAAACTGGACCTCAATAATAAAATTAGTTATCAGAATGAACACAAAGTTCCATCTTCTTATGAGTTGGGAGGGGAGGGACACGGGTGGGGGGAGGGGGAGGGACACGGGTGGGGAAGGGGGGAGGTGTAGAGAGATGAGAAGGGATTGAGGAATGAAAAGGAAAGCGGTGTGAGGTCGTCAACTCGTCATGGTAATGGGAATTGGGGAACTTACCCCTTTATCCTCGCCTCTGGTTTTTCGTGCCTTTAACGCCGATGGCTTTCCAGTGGGGGTGTTGTAGCCAATCCATTCAACCTCCAGCGTCCTCTTGATATTCTTGGATGGGGCCTTTCCTCCTACACTCCCGTTGACCATAGTGACTTGGGTGTCCAAGGCTACATTCTCGTCAATGGGCATCAGCACTATTTCGTCGATGTTGGTCCGTGGAATGTCGTCCCTGGCTACAGATTTGGTTGTCGAAACAGGGGCGACGGACTGAGGTTTGGGCTCCGATGTCTCCCGACTCTTACTGGACTTTGGCTGACGGAAATTCTCAGGGTAAGGGATCGTGTCCACATAAGTGGATTCTTGTTTCGGCTGGCGGAAGTTGGTCGGGTAAGGGATAGTGTCCACATGTTGGGTTTCTCCTTTAGAACTCGAGGCTATGTGATTCTCGGTTGACTTCAGATTGGACCCAAATGCATTTGTGGACACCACACCATTTGGTATACTGTCCGTGTCTTTAGATTCATTGTCTTTCGCAGAGCGTATTAAATTCTTGGAGCTGCCGGCTCGTGCTTCTTGACGTTTGGCACGGACCCGGGCATTGTGCTCGCTTAGTTGGACTTCGTTGCTGCTGTCGTTTGAAAGACTTATGAGGGCACTGGCCGAGATTTTACCCGAGGCTTTCTTACGGCGCAGGGATGATGACTGGCCGTCGCCAAGGATTGCTGTCTTTGGTTGGTCTGGTATAGCATTTATACTATCGCTGGATTCACGCTTGGAAGATTCAACAGGCTTGCTGTTGGGTGCAACATCCTTTTGAACGGCATTCTGACTGGTTGCGCCCGAAGTAGCAGTGGTTTTCACTGGGGTTGGGTCTTTTTGGATGCTCACGCTTGTCTCTGAGGTCGTTGGAGCTTTGGGTGCCTGTCGCTTTGTGCTAACACCGTTACCGGTTGCCGAAATGACTTTGGTTTCAGTGACACTGGCAGGCTTGGACATGGATTGTTTACTTTGGTCAGATGGTTTCTGGACCTGAATCTGGGTGGAAGGCAGTGTACTGTCAGACGTCGATGCTGGCCTCTTTGCAGAGTCGGGTTTTAAATTGATGCGAACCTTGTGTGAATCGTTATCAAATAGTTTACTCCGGTCAAGTGTGGCCGTGGGACTTCGAGGGGATGCCAGCGGTGAAACCTCTTCAGACTGACTTTGCTTCCGAGAAACTGACCTTAAATCCTCTACGGACGCAACTTGACCAAATCGACTCAGTAGATCACTCACACTGGTCTTCCTCGATCGGTCTTCTGGTACTACTACTCCTTTCTCTTCAATTTTCAACTGATTATTTTCTCTAGCTGCTCGGTTTGGACTTACTGATCTTGATCGCTGTCGAATGTTATTGTCGGGCTGCCGTTTCACAACAATTACAGTGTCGGTAGTTTTGTGTTCGGCAGTGTTTTGTGATGGTATTGGTAGGTGTTCGGGTTTGGACACCGGTGAAACCCGGCGACGTCGCCCAGTGTCCAGTTTCAGGAATGGGTTGTCAAAAACGGACGATACATGTTCCTCATCGACGCCTTCCCGGTTCAAACCAGTGCCAGTGGTCACTTTACCAGATCCCTGTCCGTCGATCTCATCATGTCCAGCGTGATTAGTCAGTTTACTTTCATTAGCATGATTAACGGAGTTGCTAAGTTGAGATTTATTTACACTATTCGTCCTAATGTTACTCTCAACATTCTTGTTGACAGCAGTTGCACTCCTTTGATTTTGAACAGATTTTGCACTTTTACTTTCAACAGGTTCTGATTTGACTTTGTCGGCGCCGGTGGTGGCAATGGAACCACCTGCTGGGCCATCACTGGATAGTTTACTCACAGTCTTGGTGCCGCCTGAAATGATGATGACATTCTGGGGCACCATCCCCATTCGTTTCCACGGGGGTAGCGCGGCCAGTCGCCGCTGCTCCTCTTCAACTGATTTCCGCCTTTCGTCATCCTTCTTTTTGTCCAGTTTTTGCTGGAGAGCCACTTTCCACTGTGGCACCACGGCACTGCTCATCTTCTCCCCGATGCCAGTCTCCACCGACGGCAGAAGAAAAACCGCCTGTCAATGTCTCGTTCTTCCTGGGGGAAAGAAATTGTCTGGAAAGTGGTTGTAATTCAGAGCATAATTATTTCACGGCACACGTTACACCTTCGCCATTCAAACGTGAATTGTTTTCTTCCACACGGTCGACAGGTTGCGATATAATTTTATATCAGCTGCATGCCGCCGGTTTTTCGCTGGTAATCACACCACATAACACACCCTGAAACGTGCCACCTCACGTCATCACCAAGTACCAGGGATTTTGACCTTGCTAAAAAAAATCGACACCTCCTCTTAGGAGTGACGTCACTTCGTGACCTCGGTATGACCCACAGACCACACAAAAAATGAATATTTTTCGGACAAAAACCTCGCGTGACTCAAAAACATTCATTGTCTTCCAGACACGCATTGATTTTCTTCGAACTTGGTTTTTGAATTCAGACAGTTCGATCAATTTCGGTTGATGCACAATCGATAGTGTGAATTGTATACCACTACAATGATAACAATTCCCACAAATAAAAACAACCCACATAATTTTATTAATATAAACTTCTTTTAAATCCATTTTCCCTGTATAGTAATAAGCATTTTATTTATTATTCTTGTAGAAAAACATACAAACATGAATTCCAAGCTACATTAACAAAAATTGTAAATCAAAATAGGGAAGACAAATTCTTACAATAAAGTGAAAAAAAAAATTTCAGCACAATACTTTTACCGTGAAAGCTATATTGCAGAAGAAAATAAAAGGAAACTTTTCTGAAAATGGAAAACAAAACGACAAATCTTGAATACCAAAAAATTCTTCCAAGTTCGTGCTCACAATTTAATTGAGGGAATTAGTTTTGACATTGGAACATAACCATCTGTACTTTAAATATTAATAATTTGTATATTTCTGAAAATAAGAACACTAATTTTATCAAGTGCAAAATCTTTGAGAATATCAAATAGAATTTGCTTAGCACAATGTCTTTCTCAATAAAACAAACCACCATTAACAATTTCACTTTGATATTCATGGTTAGTGAACAACAGCCAAAACCCATTATAAGTGATACATAATACATGGAAATGTGGTTGTTAATATTATTTTTATTAAGACATAAATATCATGGTTAGCAAATTTTTGTGCTAAGCAGGGCCGTGAAATTGACCCCAGAAGTTGGAGAACTCGCCGGCCCCGCCCTATGATAAATACTATCATCAATTTGACATTAACATGATATTTACATTTTATTTATGAGTGGGATCAACTATAATGATTACAATTTCATAAATATCAATGACTGGAAAGTTAATTTTCAACTAATTATCATAACTACAGTTTAGGCCTACACATAATTACGCCGAGTTATTGGTGCCAATTTTTGGGCGGGGTCGGCAATCTAAAAAAAGTATTCTTCTCTTGTAAACATGGCGATTTCCGAGGTAAGCCGCTCTGAAGCTTCCAATATTCCTAACAAACTATGCTGAAACTTTTATCATAAGTTTAATAATTTGAAGGTCAGGAAAAGTCACATTATAAACAAACGTTGGTTGACAACTGATTTTGAGTGGGGGAGCTTTACAACAAACACACAAGCTTTAATCATGTAAGAGGTCAAAAGTCACAGCAAGTTGCTAATGAATTATGCATGAGACGACGTCCATGACAACATACAACACCTGTCGGGCTTAGCAACACAGACGCTGGGGTCACACACGAAGCGCGCTACACAACACACACGTTATTAACACGAGTCCCTTCATGAAGTGGTATAAAAATTAATCCAGCTTTAATATAAAACCAAAAAAAATTAGGGAAATTGGTCCAAAATGATGGCCACACGTACACGGACTCAGCTACCGGTGGCCACGGCCACGGTGGGCCCTGCAAACTGGCGACAATCTACCATTAAAGAAATTAAAGTTTCGCAGTCGACGGTGGACCGTAGCGACAAGGGGCTGGACCTCGGGCGCTCCATAGACCCCCTCCCAGCTCTTCGAGACAACTGTGCCCAGCAGAGCAACACCGTTGTCCATTCCTACGTGAGGGAGACCAGAGCAGTACTGGTCAAGCTCAGAGAGAGCTTCTTGGACACGAATGAAGAAATAAAGTCCCTCATCCGCGGCAAGGAAGCTCTGGAGAAGAAGTTGGAGCACATACGGAAAGACATCAGCTTGAATAAGATGAGCACCGAAATTCGATGCACTCGTCCGGGAAGAGAGAGGGTAAGAATCACTGACGCTGGAATGATTGGCCCAATCATTGTGTGACCACCTAAATACCTTCTTACCTTGACAACAGGGATGAATCATATCAGAGATTTAGTTCAAACTTCATCATGTTCATCAGTGAAGAGAAATTTAGTATTTTGTTATGATAAAAAAAAAATACAGATCTGCTTTTTTCATCAATTAAGTTAACTAACTTACTACTTAGGCCCCCTATGTTAAATTTAAGTTTTAGCAAAGTGGGTTTAATGTACTGTAGTAGATGTGGAAGTAGGCCTATGTAGAATGTTGTAGTAAGTTTGAATCTAAGTATTACAGTGTACTGAATAATCATGATAATACGTTTATTTACTTTTAAAAATGAACCAATATTTTGGCAATAATTTACTTTTAAAAATGAACCAATATTTTGGCAATAATGCCAGTTGTGAAGTACACACGCAGTAAGCAGCACATAACGACAATGTAAATGTAATAATATCTCTCATCCATAACAGTTTAAAACTCACATATTTTAATTTTGGTTGTTTTGAGCAGTTTCAGCAGTTTTTTACTTGTGTGGTGTTTATTACTTGTATTAAATACATTTTTGTCACGTCTGAGCGCCTGTATGGTATTCACCTCCTGAATATCGTACAGGCACTCTACCAACTGAGCCATCCAACCCTACATTTGTGGTGACACCAATAGTCAATTATCTTTGTTCGTTTGGCAGTCAGAAGCCACGAAACCACGCACACACCACCATATCCCAAGGATCATTTCAATGATACTCGCAGCAATGCTGCAACCTGGGAACGGTACATGGGGGATCACTCAAAGAGGATATACAGCTTTTTAATTAATATAATCATCAAATAATCACAAGGGAAACTGACTGAAACTTCAGTCAGTTTCCCTTGTGGTTATTTGATGATTTGATGATTTTATTAACAGATTTCACAATTATTTTCTGCATGGTAAATTGTGTTAATTTATCACATCATGATGACATCCTAAACTTGGTGTTATCAAGATTTGCCTTCATCACAAACAATCCCAGATTTTCACACTTCACCAGAGTTATTCATTATCCCCTGAGAGGTCCAAAGTTCCCCCCCTCTGTGCCTGTCTGTGGGTGCCTATCATCCAACAAGTATTTGCAGAGGGACTCTGTGGCCTTTATCACACTTTTAACAATTCATTTTGTTTCGTTTTTTTTTTTAATAATTGAGACCGAAAATTAAGTCAGGTTGTGATTTCTGAAGGGCTCTTGCGCAGTTGTGGTCTCTATAATGACTCTTGCAAATATGGGAAATCTGTCACACAACTGCAGTTGTGATTTTGACTTCATAATATTTAGAATGTACTTTTGTGGGCTGACTTCTCATGAAAACGTTAACAATTATGTTGAAGAAATCTAGGGGGGGTAAATGAGAATTGTTAGTTATTTTCAGTTATTTTGTTTGCCTTTTTTTCATTTTAACTCATAATTCAAACTTGAAAACAAAAGTCCTGTTCAATCCCAGTGGTATTATCTGAAGATGTTGACGTACATGTTGTATTACTAATTTGGTAATTGTGGACAAGTGGCTCCCAAAACTATAAAGGAAAGGACAAGTGGTTTAAAACCTATAGGTTCTACTGCACCTAAATGATATTTTTGACTTGCAGCAAATGTTCCCGAGTCCTTAAAACCCTACATTGAAGAAATATCTCCAATATTTCAGTGAAAAAGTACAAGGTTTTATAAACCACTTGTCCTTTCGTTTATGTTCACAATTACCACTCATTTAACAAGATTTCAGGCATCATATGTTACACTTGTACATGTATTTCATACTAGAACATACATTACTCTAAAGTTCATTTCTGTAAGTGTAAGGAGCCTGATAAAAAGGTTTTGAAAACTTCTGATGAAAATTTCATAATTTGGTGCTTTTTTTCTGCAGGAACGAGATGGGGCAGACACGCTCCTGGATCGTGAACAGCGTCATCTGTTGCAGCTGAAGAAAGCTTTGGAGGCACAATTGAGATCAGTGCAGAAACAACTACAGGTAAAACAGACTGACTGACTTACAAGAACAAACAGCAAGGCATACTAACAGACAAACAGATGGACAGACTAAAATACTGACTGAGAAACACAACATTTTAACCTGGACAAAATTGTCCCAAATTGTCAACTAACTTTGTCAGTCAGAGGCAATGGCGTAACTAGGGTGGGGCAACAGGGGCAAGTGCCCCAGGCGCCATTTTTTAGGGGGCACAAAAATCGCAAAGGCAAAAAAAAGGAGGATTGAGCTGTTCTGTTGAAGTTATTCAACATGCAACTTTTCCTCGGATCAGCTGATTTCCTCTTTTTTTCACTTCAGTCTTATGCCAAATGTTGAAAAGTGATAAACACTGTACAAAATATGGTAAAGATTGGAATTTCCTCTTTTTTGGAAAGTCCAAGTTGCATGCCTGGCTATTGGAAATCTAATCTAATTTAAAGTTTGAAGAAAAGGCAAATTTCAATTTCAAATTGTCTGATTTTCTTTTTTCATTGGCATCAGAAGTTGGAATTAGGCGCGCAATTTTAGCGCTTGCCTCGGGCGCTGTTTCCCCTAGTTATGCCACTGGTTAGAAGCCATGAATCCACTCACATACTGCTATATCCCAAGGATCATTGAAGATACATGCAACATTAGCAATGCTGCAACCTGAGAAACGGTACACTGTATATCTGTGATCACTCAAAGAGGATGAGTTTCTTGACATGAGAATCATTTGAAAAAAATTATTTAGATGAATGACAGTTGGTTAAATAATGATATCAAATTTTTGAAATCGTTGAACAGATTCTTGACCAAGTACGCAAGCGGCTGAATGCTGTCATCCAAGAGCGCAACAGAGTCCTGGACCTGATCTGCCATGCCGTGTCCTCAGTCACCAACGGACGGGCGTCCCGAAACAATGGCCGTCTATCCCGCCAGGAGAAGAGTATGACCATGACGTTCGGTGCAACTGGGCTCGGCTACACCCGCCAGATCGACCTCAACATGAATGGCAACAACGGCCGGGCCAGCAAGCTGGATGTCGAAGGTGACCCGGATGAGCTGCCCATCGATGCTCTTGGTCCTTTCACCCCTGAGGCCTCTTCAGCCATTGACCAGGCCAGGGAGGCACGGCATCGATCTATGGGACTAAGAAGGGAGATCCGTGATGCCATTGAGAACACCGAACGTCTGCAAGAGACGGCTCACAAAGCTGTCAATGGCGGCATGAACAAGAAGGTTGCTGAGACAGTGACACTGCGAGTAAGTTTGCCACATTTACGTTACCTGCTGCTGTTCAGAATTCAAAAGTTGACTTCATCAAGCTTAATTGGTGGTCTAGTCATCAATACTTTTTAAAGCAGAATTTAATTGCTGCTTCAGGGCTGGGTTTCACAAAGCACTAAGATTAATCTTAAGATGAGTTGTTCTGAGTATATCACCATAGTGATTTGTTGCTTAGCAATGAGAGACTTTGGAGAACCGGTCTATAAGTCAACAGCGCACGCGCACGCACAATAGCGCAGGCGCAAAACAACACGCGCATGTTCACAATTGCGTGCGCCTGCACTGTTGACTTGAAGACCGGTTCTCAAAAGTCTCCCATTAAGATGAATTCACACTTAAGGTCAATCTAAAAGTGATTCGTGAAATCGGCCCCAGATCCACAATGCCCGCCATGCTTAGGTTTGGCAGACAGTTCGATCAATTTCGGTTGGTGCACAATTGATGATGTGAATTTCAAAAAAATTAGCCGCAGTTATTTTAAAATTATTATCATGACAAATAATTATTATTTTAATAGAAAAGGAGACACACCAGAAATTTGCAGTATTTTATCCTTTTTCAGTGTTTTGCAGTCACTGTGTGCTTGAAATCATGAACACATATGAGAATCATCAAAAAATATATTGTGTACAAAAATGACCGTATTTTATGATACACATCTAAATGATGGTTCCCTTGGGGTTAGAAGATGTAAATTTGTATTCTTTTTGTCTTTCTGCGTCACTTAGCAACACTTGACAGTAGCAGCTGGTGAGAATCGTCATGCCATCCATCGCTCCCAGCGCTGGTACGATTCTACAGACCGAGCTCGTTATTACACCGTCGGGCCCGAGATGCAGTCCGATCTGGAGATGAGAGAGCGATTAGACAGGCCGCTAGTCCGCGTTTACCAGCGTCATCCCGGCACTAACCTACCCGAAGCTCAGGATATCATACGGGTAAGTTATGGTGGTATGATGATAGATTCTTCATCATGATAAGCAAGGGTTTCGTCATCATCAGAGCGAAGATACAAAACATGCCCAAGGGCTGAAGATCGGCTACCGCTGAGCTATGAAAGATGCCCAATTTGTTGTTCAGACTTCTTACATTCTGGAGACAAACTTAAAGGCAGTATCATACTTTGGTTTTTATCAAAGAAATACAGATTCATGGGTAAAAATACCAAGACAGATACAGTAACAGTCATCTGTGAAAATTTCAGTCTCATACGTTGCCCACTTTTTGAGAAAACAGTGAAAAACAGTCCCAGTATTTCGTAAGTCTTTTCTCTTTTATTTTTGATCTTTTAAAAGATCAAAAAGATTTTCAGTCGTTGTTTTACTGATTTCTGGATAAAAACACCATTTCAGGCGGTAAAATGTTAACAGTATGTTTCTACCACCACAATCTTCATACCCTGTAAGGTATACGTAAATCTGTGAACATTTCTGTTTTGGTTGCTTACCAAAGTATGATACTACCTTTAAAGACAGATGTCACTTCTTGTAGATCCTTAAAATGCTGATAATAAAGTGTTTAGGTCTGAACTTTCATTCATTCGTTTATTTACACCTTCTCAGAGGAGAACAGCATTTTGTAAATAAGCTAAGAAACATGGCGGGGTCTCCATCAAAGAGGCAAACTTGCTTCCAGAATAAATGAAAAGTTGCAATTAAAGCTACAATTTTCATATTGTTGATAAGAGCTTGGAAAAGACTCTCTTACACTCTGCAATACTTGCCACAAAGCTTATCTTCCTCTGTCTGTTGAAACCTGAGATCTTTAAAAGATAAAAAAATTACGGTGAAAAGATTAAAGAAATTCAGTGGCCGTTTTTCACTGTTTTCTAAAAAAAGTCAGCCCCGTATTGTACTGGGAATTTCACAGATGACTTTTACTTTATCTGTCTTGATATTTTTGCTCATGACTGCATTTCATTGACAAAAAGTATGGCATCACCTTTAAAGAAGGTGTTAAGTGAGCATTTAATGAAAAACTGCCAAATTGTTTTTTTGGTTTTGGGTTATCATACCGTCGACTTTGGTTTCAAATTCTGATTTTGAGTTCTGATTTGCTGCCAATTTCAGGGCGCTGCTGGATTGGACCAATCACTTTTGACCACTAGCCGCAATATAGCCATGCTGCAGATGGCCAACAACCGTCTCCATGACGACATACGACACAAGAAGGCGGGAGCCAGTGTAGACTCGTCCATCGTCAGAATGCGGCGGCGTCTTGCCAACCATCGCTGGGTCATGGGGAGTGTGTAGCGTAAATGGGTATCTCGTATCATGTGACTGAACCACGGAGCGCCCTCGTTTGGTGGGTTAATTGGAGACGGGCAAAAAAAAATATGTAAATACGCATCGCAAAGTGTTTTGTCATGGCCTCCCTTTCAATTCCAGGCAATTATTAAATTTTCAGACTTTATAATATTATAATTTCATCTTGGAAGAAATATTCAGCCCTCTTTTAGCAAGATTATCCAGAATTGGAAATCACCAATTACCGTATTCATTTTCTTATTCAGATTCCAAAAAATGTGCAGGGTTTAAACAGGGAGTGCTGCTTTTGCAATAGCTGCCAATAGAGGGCGCTCCAATTTTTATTCAATGAAAAACATTGAATATTTTGTGTGGCCAAAACATCATGGTATAAGGTGTAATGAACAAATGACGAACAATATTTATCATAGCTAAATAAACATGAGTTAAACTGTATTTTTTTAATTAGAATAACAAAAAACCACTTCAGGGGTCCATAAGTCAATTTTTTTATGGGTTGCAGAAAAAAAAGAAGTAAAATTTAAATTAAAAGACAATCACTACCCACCGAATAATTTTAAGTCACCTTCAACTATGCACATAAAATGTTTACCTTAAATTGCAAAAAATGTACTAAATCACAGATTTGCCAAATTCTTTTAAATTTGTATCTATTCCGTCCGTACAATTTGTGCTTTCCTCAAAGTTCGTATTTGTGGAGACTGAGAGGGTCCACATAGTGGATTAAGGTATTATTAGGGATACAGATACAGTATAAACAAGTACAATTGATGGAGAAAATTGGGGCATTGAAAGTACACACAATATTGTTCACTCGTTCAAAATCTGTTCCAAAAAACTAAAGACTGTGTGCTTATTTATTTTTCTACGTAGAATTGGAAAAATGAATGTTTAAAAAAAACCGGCTGTACAGTTGAAGTGATTTGAGCTGTAACATTATCTGAGACTTACCTTGACGCACCGATTAATACTTTTGTAAAATTTTCTATTTTGTAACGATTTTCAGAGGAATGTACAATTGCTGATTTCAGATTGATTCAAATGCATGTAAATAACTATTGAAATTATTAATGAACTGAGAATGATGTTAATAATTAACCAAGGTAGTCAGAATACTTGAAGCTCTTTCATCTGATATACAAATCATCATTTAGTTTTCAAATGTTGTTTTCCTTTATTTTGAGGGGGGAATTTTTTCCCTCGTTTAACAGTGATCCTGCTAGGATTGAAACGCGTCAGGCCCTCCTATAACTCCAAGCATTTAATATATGTCAGGTCATTTTGGCTGATGAGCAGTTTGCAGCAGTTTATTACTTATAAAAACAAATCTACTTTAAAACTACGATCAAATGCCGTAAAAGCAAATCCATATACTGTACATGTACCTCAATACTAAAGTAATAAGTACACAACGAACAAACTTACCCCTCAAGAAAATGAAAACAAATTGGACTTCTGAATTGGCATGTTGTTTTGCCGTGTTCTTATGTATAAAAAACCTCATATTCACTAATACCAGCTGACTTCTTTGTCATTTCTATCCATTTCATTGTACAGAGTGTCAGTACTGTTAGATTGATGCACAATTTCAGTAACACAGTTTTATGGCTGTCAGCATGCGCATGCACAATACACCACACACAGAGCATGAATGTAATAAAACAAAATTCTGAGTCAACCACGAAAATCATCTGTGAATAATGTCTGTCTTTGTGCGGTTTTCTGTAGGAAGTTTGAATTACTTAATTATTATTATTAGTATTATTTATTTCTGCTAATAACACCAAGGATTCCTCAAAAGTGCCCTAGGCACTGTAGCTCGCCAGCCTGATGAAACCTTTTATGGAAAGATGATGAGAAGAAGATACAGTTTTAAAGTAGAACCATACTTTGGAAGCATACCGAAGCAGTAATCTCCACAGATTTACCTATAACTTTATACAGGGTATAAAGATAGTGATGGTAGAAACAAACCATTGAAACTATTCTGCCTGTTTTTCACGATTTTCTCAAAAAGTGGGCATTGTATGGGACTGAAATTTTGACAGATGACTGTTACTGTATCTTTCTTGATATTTTTGCCCATGAATCTGTATTTCTTTGACAAAAACCAAAGTATGATACTACCTTTAAAACTACCGTGGGCTTTTTTCACTGTGGGCACCATTATGGGACTGGGAACTTCACAGATGACTGTGACAGTATGTTTCTTGATATTTGTGCCCATGAATCTGCATTTCTTTGACAAAAACCAAAGTATGAAATTAGCTGAGGAGTGAATGTGGATTGTAACTCCTTTCAGAGATTTCATTGAAATGAAAATAGATATTAAAAGGTAGTATCATACTTTGGTTTTTATCAAAGAAATACAGATTCATGGGTCAAAATATCAAGGAAGATACAGTCACAGTCATCTGTGAAAATTTTAGTCCCATACGGTGCCCACTTTTTGAGAAAACAGTGAAAACGGCCACAGTATTTCTTGTCATTTATTTTTTATTTTTTATCTTTTAAAAGATCAAAAAGATTTTAAGTCGTTGTTTTACTAATTTCTGGATAAATACACCATTTCAGGCGGACAAATTTTAACGGTATCTTTCTACCACCACCATCTTCATACCATGTAAGTTATACGTAAATCTGTGAACATTTCTGTATTGGTTTCTAATACCAAAGTATAATACTACCTTTAAACTCCCCTTTTTAATCACAGAAACCTACATCATGATGAATTGTAGACCAAACTCTTCTCATATATATCCATATATATATAGCATTTCACATTGTCAATAAGCAATTTATTGTCACTTTTTATCAGATTCCACAATTTACATTATAATGTAATATATCTGCGGTTAATCATTGTCATGAGACAATTGCTGGTAAAAAGAAAAAGTCATGTCCAAATGAATGCAGGATGCCATTCACACTCCTGCCGACTAGAATTTATGCATTTTGTTTGGTTACACAAAAAAGCTACTGTAATAAATAATGCCAGAAGTCACATTTTTACAGGAAAACCCAAAACTGGCCAGTTTCACATCGTTGTTAGGGGAGGAAAACTTCAGATTTTTAACTAACAACAAAATATGGCGACATGTATTTTGCACTGGAAGGAAATAACTGCAATACAAAATACTGTCATTGTGCACGGATGCCATCTTTGTCTAGTACCCTGAAAGGGCATGGCTAAGTTAAGAGTGGTTAGTTGACCACATCATGGGCACCAGACTACTTTGGGATCTTACCAGGGGCTGATTTCACAAAGCACTATGACTGATCTTAAGTGGGAATGAATCCTAAATGCTAAAGCAAAGTGTGATGTCACAATATAAATCACTATGGTGATACTGACAACTTATCTTAAGATCAATCTTAGTGTTTGGTGAAATCCAGCCAAGGGCTTTTCCAAACCTCGGCTCAGGCTCCGGCTCCATTTCATGAATCCATTCTAAAATAACAGGGAACCAAAATAGAGGCTTTTGGCTACAGTTTACTCTATTTTGAACAAGAAAACAGAGATCCAGCTTCACTGAAAAGCCACAACCTACATTTTCAGCATATGAATGACAGAGTGATAGAGCCGGAGCCGGAGCCGGAGCCGGAGCCGGAGCCGGAGCCTGAGCCTGAGCCTGAGCCTGAGCCGGAGCCGGAGCCTGAGCCAGCCAGAGCCTGAGCTGGAGCCGAGGTTTGGAAAAGGGTCTAGCTTTCAGATCTACAAGACTGACCCAAGATGGCCGAATACCAACACATACAGCATTTGAACTGAAAACTTATTGTGTATAACACGTTCCTGCCACATATAAACATGTGCGTACCAACATTTCTATGACGCTATTTGGTTTTTATTTTTTAAATTCAATACACAGGCATGTACACTTACAAAAAAAAAATCTTTTTTGTACAGTTATGCATTTTAGGTTTACAATTATTTTTTCTTTGTACAAGACATTTGGTCTGGTAATTCTCTCCACACAAAATTCACCAAACAACTTCCTCTAAAAATGATAAATTAAACAATTTCACGCAACACGAAGTGCTAGGATTTACACCGTTAATTAACCTGGACCCCAATAATAAGCTATCGGCTGCCATTGAGCCCTACCCTAATCTTTACATTCCTAGTATTTTTTTTCTATAAACGTGGGGGTCGAGGCTGTCAATTTCAAACCCTTGTTTGATTGGCCCTCGGACAAAAGCGGATATCATATACAATCAGGTATTCCTCCATATAGTCCTGCTGATTAATTTAATTTGAGGACTGGAGATTCTCAGACACTAGGTGGCAGCAGACATTCAGGTCCTTCCCAAGTTTTATAAAGCCTTAGCCTGAATCCATAATCATTAGCTAAGGCTGATAATAGCACATAAATGATATGCCTATGGAAGCCGGTTGGCTTCAGCAAATTCCCATAGACTTGTGTGTTATTTCTGACTGTAGCCAAAGCATGGCTTAACTCGGCAAGAACTGTGGAAAACGACTGTTCAAATGTTAATACTACAAAGCTTGCCAAATTTTCTTGTAAAACCCTCTCATTGGCAGGAAATTCCACATAAAAAAATTACAATACATTGTCAAAATATTGTCGGTGCTTAATCGGTTAGCGAAGAATTTCTAGGCTAACCTTCTGCTAACGCACTGTCATAATATGTATTCTGCAGAAAGTCCTTGCTTGATACCGAAAAGAAAACTCTCCCGTGAAATACGCGCGTAACCGTAAGCAAAACAAAATCTGTTACTGTTAGCGAAGATTTTTTGCTTACGGTAGCAGATTCCATGAAATTAGGCCCAGAGTGGTCTCAGTGCCAAACACACTAGAGTTATCATCGTTTCAATAGATTAAGACACAGTGAAACAAAGTAAATTCAATTTTGTCACAAAGCTCCTATCCTTTACAATACAATTACAAGGAGAGACAATACAACAGGTTTTTCACTTGTTTCTACATCATTGCAAATGACTTTGTTGAAGTAGCTATGGGCCTTTACGAAATGAGGCTTGAGGCTAGGCTTGGGATTTATTTTGCTACTGCAATTTTGTGTCCTAAATGAAATGAAGGGCTTGAGATACATGGCGAAGCTGGAGCCTTTCTTCGGCTTCGTCGTGTGGCCTAATCCCTTCATTTCGTTTTGTGGGCTTCAAATGGCGGTAGCAAAATAAGTACCAAGTCTAGCCTCAAGCCAGGTTTCGTAAAGGCCCTATGATAGGGCAACACTCTGCATTAGGGAGACAATCGGGTATCGCCCTGATACTTCCAGAAGGAAATGTCCATGTCTCAAACGTTTTTTATCACAATTCAGGGGCCAATTTCACAGACCTGCTTAGCACAACAACGCTAAGCATGACATTTCACTCTTAATAAAAACAGGATTAACAACCAAATTTCCATGTACTGTGTATCACTTGTTCTTTGGATGTTGTTCACTGACCATGAATATCAAATAGAATTTTCAATGGTGATTTGTTTTATTGGACAAGTCATTTTTGTGCTAAGCATTTTTTTGGTGCTAAGCAGCTCTATGAAATTGGCCCCTGATAGTAGGAAATCCAAAAAGAGTGATATAGGGTTGCTGGTAAGTGGTAAGTAAGTGGTAAGTAATACTACTTTCATGTACAAGTCTATGGGAATGTAACCCTATCCTAGCCTTTATTTCTTATCATAATTATTTTTTTACAACAAAATATTTATTTGCACTGGAATTCAAAACAGTTCATTGAAATACTTTTCAATAAATCTACTGATAAGAGGAATGTTTGGAGAATGCCATTGACAAACAGAGGAATCAAATTTCATATTATGCCTGTCCCCAAATAAAAAAGTACACTGGGTAGTACATGTTATTATAACTCATAATTGGTGACTACATTTGTTTCTCTGTTGCAAAGAATTTTTTTCCCGACTATTACGAAGAATTTGTATTAGTACATACTCCTGGCAAATTGCTTTAATCACGCCCCCATATTGTAGACAAAATAATGATGGTAAATGGAAAATGGCCGTGTAAGCCCCGCCCACTGCTTACTAAACTGTCCCATGTGCTATGTTAACACATAATAGCACTCTGCACTTGCGCTAAAAATAGCACACCGGATCTCAGACAAACATTGCAACCATGCAAACGTGTGGTGGGTGTGCTTGTGTGCATGCATGGTGTACACTATGTATGTGAGTCAATGTTTGTCTGACATCCGGGGATTTTGTACATGCGCGCGCTGGCCAAATCACTCGTGTGACGTCATTAGTGCGGAGTGCCACTTTTCCATTTACAACATCATTTGTAATCAGAGACAGCATGAGTACATTAACCCTAACCTTCTGCATCTACCACAAAAGTGGTGCTTACCACACATACCATAGTCTCCACAGGGGGACTGGATCATAAACCTCACATTCCCACACAAACTGCACATTTGTGTATTGTGGTATTCAGAATACCACACTTACCACAAGTGTGTATTGTGGTATGCAGGTGGGTTAGGGTAAATAAATTGGACCTTTGTCTGACTGTAGTCTGTCACAATGCTATGTACATTGTAACCGACATAGAACATGTAGAAAGGCCTATACATTAAAGGTACAGTACAGGATTGGTAACATACCAAAACAGAAATCGTCACAGATTTCAGTATAACTTTCAGGATATGAAGATGGTGCTGTTAGAAACAAACTGTGAAAATATTTCCGCCCGAAATGGTGTATTTATCTTGAAATTTGTAAAATTCAGACCGAAAACAGTTTTGATCTCGGGGTAAGATCAAAACCATTCTTTATATTTTATAAGACAAATTGAGTCAGGGTTTTGATATTTTCTCGTGACTCAGATGTCCGATTGAGTTCAAACTATCACAGGTTTATTATTCCATGTACATGCTGGATCAGACAAAGTGTGAGTGCTGTTCTGTGACCTTTACCAATCATGTATTATACCTTTAATAAGTCTTGCTATGAGAGACAATTAATCCAATACATGTCCCAATACCATGACACTGTCGAGTGCTCAACTCAAAACCGACCAAGATCAAACAAAAACAGGGGCCAATTTCATAAAACTGTTAAGCACATAAATTTGCTAAGCATGACATTTCTGTCTTAATAAAAACAGGGTTAACAACCAAATTTCCATGTGTTGTGTATCACTTGTGATTGTTTTTTGGCTGTTGTTCGCAGACCATGAACATCAAATGAAATTTTCAATGGTGGTTTGTTTTATTGGGCGATACATTTTTGTGCTTAGCAAATTTTTGTGCTTAACAGTTTTATGAAATTGGCCCCTGGTCTGAACGGTTGTCTTTAAGAATCTATTTTTGGTGAGCTGCATAAAAAATAAACACATAATTTCACTTTAAAAAAAGTACAACAACCCCAAAACAACAAAATAACCCAAATGAAACAAAAATAACAACATCACTCACAGATTTGTCAGGAAATTGGTTATAAATCTGTTAATAACTTATAAAACTGATGAAATTACTATGAGGGAAATGTGATGAACATATTTAAGAGCAAACTGTTTTGTGATTAGATCCCACACTTTGACCAGGGGTCAATTTCACAAAGCCCTACGATCAATCGCAACTCGAGTTACGAAGGATAACCCATTGTATCCTACGTACAGGACTGCAATGCATCATAAGTCCTACAATTGGTAGTAAGTTTGGTGAAATCAACCCCAGACCTCCATTTTTTTTTTTTACAAACATAACCAATCCGGAAGACTAGTGAGTGAATCCAAACATTCTAGTTAAAAACGAGGTGGAAAAATGCTACGTTTCCTTAAAATTGGGTTGATATTTTGACAGTCAAAGTCTGAAGAATTAGTGTATTTGACAATTTCTGTTTTAATTATTTACATACAAAAAATTGTTGATTGCACGTTAGTGTGTTGAGATACCAGAGGCGAGGAAAAGCATGAGGGTTGTAAAGTATGAGGACTCGTTAGAGAGTTTTTGAAAATTTTCCCCTAAAGCTAACTGCTCCTGACTCAATGAAATCACTCCATCGACAGAGAACGACTCCAATGAACGTGAAATGCTCATTCAAAATCAGACTCCATTGATTGGACAGTCACACATCGATATCATCCTTGTTCCCAGACATGTCTGATTTTGACATACAACCTCTTTCCCATCTTAAAACTGCAGTTTTATATCGTTAAAAGTTACTTAGTCATTTGCGAATGTCCCCGAAAATAAAGTAGATGCGTTACATTTACTGGACACATTAATAACATTATATACTCCATTGAAAAAAAAAAGGCTAGTTACAAATTTCAATATATCCCTCACTATGGGAGAGAAACTCTAATACTGGGTGGGCCCAGCCGCCGAAAAGCCAGGTCGGGCTATGGCTTTGCCTAGGTACTTTGGCTTTTGTAATCCGTAGGACTATTGTAGTGTATTGTAGTGAAGTTCAGGGACGATTTCATAAAGCTCTGCGACGTGTCGCAACACGATTTGCGACATGTCATGGTTGCGACGCGTCGCATAGATGCGATGAATCCACAGAGTAAGGATGCGTCTTAACTTAACTTGCGACGTGTCGTAAGTTTTATGAAATCGGCCCTAGGACAGACAAGAGAAGGCCTAGGCTTGGCCATATGGCCTGGTCAGGCTTTTCAATGGCTCGGCCATTTTAAAGTCGAAGTTTCTCTTAATAAAAATCAAAGTTTCTCTCCCTAACATTAAATGCAGTATCGGTTAACTCATAATGACTACACTGTGTTTATATCATCGTGCAGACATAAAATTGTACATTTTACATGAACTTTGGATTTTATACATTTGTATATCACATTGTTTTGTTTTTTATTTCATACATGTCACATTTTGACTAATTTTTTTTTTTTTTTAAGAAAGACAGGGAAACAGTCAGTGATCTCATGCAATGCAAAGTTTAGACCTCAGCCACAAATAAAGACAACTGCAATTTCGATTGTTCTTATTAATACATGTACAGGCTTGCAAAACAGACTGGCTCTTACCTGTGTTGGCTTACTGCCTGATCAAATACCAATGTGTCTCCTGAGATGTTTGAATCAAGCAATTTAGCAGCAGTCTGGGTACCATACTTGCTCCATGGCCAACGTAACACTCAACATGAACTGCAACTGACAGCGAGTCTGGAACCCAGACTCCTCTATTCTGTTTAAATGGAACACTATAAACAGTAGTTGGGAAATATGGCTGCACTCTGGGAGAAAAAAAAAGTTGATAGTATTTGATTATAGATCTGGTACCCAGACTGCTGAGGTTATAAAGCTTGTAGTATCAGTCCAAACACTTCAGCACACATTTCTCATTTCATTGTAACGATATGGACATTTTATCATACTGTTATTTTCAATCCACACAAAACTGTTCCATGAAATAGGGCTCACTTGAGTCTGGGAACCAGACCACAAATAGTAGGAAAACTAATGCATTAATGGACAGACTATTAAAATCAGGTTTTAGAGATTGGTGAGAATTTACTGCGGTCCGATTGGTCCATATTTTGATGCTGCACTTTGATTGGTCAGACAAGTTATACACATTCAGCCCACGTGGACCAATCAGAGCTTCTGTTGCATCAACAAGCAACATGATTGGTGAAATGTTTCAGCACACGTCCAAAATGTACGATTATACAAGCCAGCAAATGTGCGTTCTGTTAAGACTTTTAGGAAATAATTACAGCCTGGGGCAACATTATCATAAACCTGCTTCACGTTCATACCAGAATGAAGCAATTACCTTTTAAAAAAGAAAAACAAAAGAAAAAAAGAAATATATATTCATATATTATAAGGATATAAAAGAGATCACAGAACGTATTGATAAACATATTATACACAGTACCACTTATAACAAACAGTTTTTTTTAACGTTTTTTTTAGTTTTTTTTAATAGCTAAACTCATAAGATCATAATCTCTAGAGTTCAGGGAAAAACAGGGCAAACCGACCACATTTCTCTCAAGCATTATATAAAATTTGGTTAATTATTATCATCATTAATTTTTTTTAAATTCTGGTTACCAGCTTTTGAATGATGCATAAAACAATGCATGATTAGCTGGTATCCGGCGGGGCTCTCATGGAAATTGTGGTGAATTAAAAAAAATCTGATTCGGTTTCATTTCAACTTGCCAATTTTTCATGTTTTTTGGGTTTTTTTTTTTTTCATTTAAATTCCATAAGGGCAATATATATGTATAAATGATGCTAGGAATGGACATCATTGTTCAGTTGGTAGATTTCACGAAGCGCTACAATCGATCGTAACTCTAAATACGAAGGATAATCGAATAAGTGCTACGATTGATAGCAAGTTACGATGAGTTTGGTGAAATCTACCTAGGGTCAAGTTGAAACGATCTCAAATGATGCTATAAAATCCACAAGCTATTGTCAAGGAATGATTGATTACACGTTCACATTATTAAGACTACAAACCATGAATCCGTAAGCAGTGAAGGAGCTTCCTGGTCCACACGTGTTGTACCCAGCTTGCAAACAGCAAAAGCAATGCCTTGTGTAGCATCGCTTGCACTGTGGTTCTGGTTCCCACTTACAGAGAGTACTAGGAGTACAGCCTCTCGCAATCAAGTGTGGAAAGTCGTCTTGTACGCTTGTCCTTTTATAAACTGACAGGGCAGGAATGGATACGCTTTCAGACTCTGAAAACCAAACGACAGGAGACATTCCCCACCTGCTCTGAAGCTTTCCGAGAGAAAGACCCCAACAAAACGCCCCCAAAAAATGTGGCCGGGTAGCCCTGAAGAAGCTAGACGTTCTATATGGGACCAGTGTTAGCACGGACAACCTTCTTTATTTGGTGGCTGGTCTGTGTTGAGTTGGTTGCCTCGGGGAGCTGCTGGCTTGTGTTGAACTCCCGACTCGGCGGCATTCAAATCCAAACTGAGGAAGATACAGGGAGAAAAAAGGGAAAGTGGTTTTCAATTGTTTATTTCTTAAACCACTTAAAAATTCATGAGCTGATCAACTCCATTAAACCCTGTCATTTTTCACAGAGAAGTTTCCTGTTCCATTACTTCATTTGAAGGTGATCCACCATAAAGCAACTGATTGAAGTGGGATTTGAACCTGCGACCTCTGGAATTCCATACCGGTGATCAACCAACTGAACTATCCAGCCCCATGTTGACAAAATGGTCAATCATCTTTATGACAATTATGTGGGCCATGTATTGGGCCCTGTAAATCTCATTAAAAAGCTATGCCATACGGTCCATAATGACCCATCCTTTTGAAGTCTTCCAAAAATTAATGAGAAATGGATTTGCTGAAAAGAAGAGAGCAGCGTAGCATGGACTAATACAGAAATCTGGATAAACTTGAGCATTATGATCGGAACAGCAATATTTATGCTGAGAAATCAGCCAACTTGGATTGTACAAACAGTGACCAGCAGAGGGCGCTATTCTACATTCTGGTCCTTTCACAAGGTGAATTTAATTCTTAAGTGGTATACAAAATCCCGATAATAATTATCTTTCTTAACTTTCAACATGACATCATGGTTACCTTAGTGTTATTGCAAGTGTTTTTTCTTTAGACAATATAATTTGTCACAACAACTATTATCTCTTTTTTTCTCTTGAAGTTAAAACTTAAGTCATTTTTTCAGGACCACCTTCTCATCTCTGAGTTAAAAAAAAAACGGCGAGGGCTCGGAACTCATACCTTCCATCTTGAATATTTTGGTAAATTTTCTTGGCTGTGTCCAGGAATGCCTCTTCGACATGTTCTCCCCTACAAACAAAACACAAACAAAAGAGATAAATAAACAACAAGACAACAAAGAGATGAGAGCTGGTGTAAATCGTGTCTTGTGCTGATGTCCAGATCATTCGAGACCCTCGTTCAGGGTTTGGAATTGTCTGGAGTCTTCAAAGAATCCAAACACAGGCCAAAAATTTCATGGAGGCCAAAAGAGGCCATGTGGCCTCGATGGCCAACCTGGCCCAGGTATCCCATGTGGCCTTGTAATCTTCAGGACCAAAATCCAGGCTTATTATATACTTGGGCTAAGCTCCACTTAAAGCTCTGGGGCCAATTTCACTGCGCTGCTAAGCACAAAAATTTGCTTAGCACAAAAATGTCTTGCCCAATAAAACAAACCACAGTTAAAAATTCCATTAGATAGTCATGGTCTGTCAACAACAGCCAAAGAACAATCACAAGCGATACACAACACATGGATATTTGGTTGTTAACCCTGTTTTTATTAAGACTGAAATGTCATGCTTAGCAAATTTTTGTGCTAAGCAGCGCCGTGAAATTGGCCCCAGGAGTCCAGGCTTTCATTGTTTACAGGAGGGCATGGGCATTCCCTGAACACCTCTTGAAGTCCATCTAAGTTCTCCATCCTGCTTGATTCTTGATACTTTAGGTTTATCTTTGATGTTGGTTGCTTGAGAGACTTTTGTCCAAGTCCTGTGTAGGGGCAAACGGGCAGTGACCGGGGACATTGCAGCAATGTCCAGGGGCACCAAGGCAATAACCAGGGGCACCAAGGCAATAACCAGGGGGCACCCAGGCAATGACTAGGGGCACCAAGGCAATAACCAGGGGGCACCCAGGCAATAACCAGGTGCACCAAGGCAATAACCAGGTGCACCAAGACAATAACCAAGGGGCACCAAGGCAATGACCAGGGGCATCAAGACAATGACCAGGGACACCCAGGCAATAACCAGGTGCACCAAGGCAGTGACCATGAGTACCAAGGCAATAACCAGGGGGTACCAAAGCAATGACCAGGGGCACCAAGGCAGTGACTAGGGGCACCAAGGCAGTGACCAGGGGCAGCAAGGCAATGACCAGAGCACTGAGGCAATAACCAGGGGCACCAAGGCAATGACCAGGGACACCAAGGCAATAACCAGGTGCACCAAGGCAGTGACCAGGGGCATCAAGACAATGACAAAGGGCAGCAAGGTAATGACCAGGGACACCAAGGCAATAACCAGGTGCACCAAGGCAGTGACCGGGGGCATCAAGACAATGACAAAGGGCAGCAAGGTAATGACCAGGGACACCAAGGCAATAACCAGGGGTACCAAAGCAATGACCAAGTGCACCAAGGCAGTGACCAGGGGCAGCAAGGCAATGACCAGGGGCACCAAGGCAGTGCCCAGGGGCAGCAAGGCAATGACCAGAGCACCGAGGCAATAACCAGGGGCACCAAGGCAATGACCAGGGGCACCAAGGCAATAACCAGATGCACCAAGGCAATAACCAGGTGCACCAAGACAATAACCAGGGGGCACCAAGGCAATGACCAGGGGCATCAAGACAATGACCAGGGACACCAAGGCAATAACCAGGTGCACCAAGGCAGTGACCATGAGTACCAAGGCAATGACCAGGAGCACCAAGGCAATAACCAGGGGCACCAAGGCAATGTCCAAGTGCACCAAGGCAATGCCCAGGGGCAGCAAGGCAATGCCCAAGTGTACCAAGGCAGTGACCAGGAGTACCAAGGCAATAACCAGGAGTACCAAGGCAATAACCAGGGGCACCAAGGCAATGTCCAAGTGCACCAAGGCAATGCCCAAGGGCAGCAAGGCAATGCCCAAGTGTACCAAGGCAGTGACCAGGAGTACCAAGACAATAACCAGGGGCACCAAGGCAATGACCAAGTGCACCAAGGCAGTGACCAGGAGTACCAAGGTAATGACCAGGGGCATCAAGGCAATGACCAGGGGCATCAAGGCAATGACCAGGGGCACCAAGACAATGACCAAGGGCAGCAAGGTAATGACCTGGGCCACCAAGGCAATAACCAGGGGGCACAGAGGCAATGACCAGGGGCACCAAGGCAATGACCAGGTGTACCAAGGCAAATGCTTCTGTACTTCATACGTAATTATATAATCCGATCCAAACCCAAGCCGGGCTCAACTCAGATGCAAAGAGTGTGCACGCACGGGGTACCTACGTTTTTGCACTAGCTTCTAGGAATAATAGGCCATTTTCCTCGGCAAACTGTTTGGCCTCTTCGTAGGTGACGTCTCTCTGGGCCTCGAGATCACATTTATTACCAATCAGGAAGATTACCTAAGAGGAATAGAAACAGGAATCGAAAATCAAATACTCAAAAACAGACTCATTGTTTCAACAATTTATACATTTAAGGTATAATACATGATTGGTAAAGGTTACAGAACAGCACTCACACTTTGTCTGATCAAACATGTACATGAAATAATACACCTGTGAAAATTTGAGCTCAATCAAACATCTGAGTCACGAAAAAATAGCGAAAACCCGACTCAATTTTTCTTATAAAACATGAAGAATGATTTTGAACTTTAATACCCCGAGATCAAAACTGTTTTCGGTCTTTGTTGAACTAATTTCTGGATAAATAGAACAGTATTTCAGGTGGAAATATTTTAACGGTATGTTTCTATCAGCACCATATTCATACCTTGAGTGAAAGGGGATAACTAAAACAACTCAAGTGAGGGTGTCCTTTATGTTTGTTCCAAAAATCGTTTGCACGAACGATCTTTGGAAAAACCACTCAATCTTTTTCCTTGAAAAACCCAGCATCTGATGAACCAAGATTTCCCACGGTGACTGTTTGCACTGTTTACGAGTCCAATTTCTGTCTCAAACTCAATAATATTTTTTTTGGAGGCCTTGCAAATCCTATATGCTCCCTTTAAGCAGCACTATGAAATTGACCCCAGGGCTTGACTTACTGTATTTGGGTTTGTGAGGTTCCTTGCATCCGTCAGCCAGCTACTGAGATGGTTGTACGTACTCCTCCTTGTGATGTCGTATACCATCAGGGCGCCGGCCGCTCCGCGGTAGTAGCTTCTTGTTACTGCCCTGTTGGGACGAGGGTCATAGAGGAAACATTTCAAAGGGGTGTCGGGTTTGCGGAGAGTTACCCGTGCTTTCATTGCCTTCCGATAGTCAGATACCAGTCCACTGTGACCTGGATCTCGGTATATCATGTCAAGTTGTCAACTGGGTGTACGGTCCCTCAGGCTTGGTTCAGAGAGGTTCCCCATACAACAGTTTTCAAATCTGAAGACTATTAATGTGCAGTTTTCCTTCTTGCCGTTGAAAGTTTAGTATTTCGGCCTGGAAGCCATACTGCTAAGCTCCTTTGCGAGAATCTTTTGTTTCATGTCCAGAAATGAATGATGATTGTGATGAAATGGGATTCAACTGTGTCTATTTTCATTGAACTGCTAAGGTCACAGATAAACGAGGGAAGCTAGAATCGACTGTCCACCCGAAATAAACCATGTGATATTTGTTTTAATATACCTCATAAATATTCTTAATTGTCCAAAATTTCGTGCAGCAAAACGTACAATTTTGTGAACTTCATGTAGGGCGAAGTTCACGTAAGCGCACTGCAAACTAAGATGCACATTGAGATGTTATACTGTCAGACTGTGTTACAGTTCCTTCGGAGATTCCCCGACCTGCTCGCTGGTGATCAGCAAATATACACCCCACTGGCAGGTGATGGTGAATTGACCAATTGGAATTCAGCTCTAGATATAGGTCATGAATATTTATGAGGTATAGTAATAAAGATGATTTCTTCTTGGAGATTGCCTGGAACTGATTGCCTGTCAATTGCGTCAAGTGTGGCAGTAGGTGGGTTCTAGTGACTATTACTTCTTATATACATGGATCAGCACTTGCCAGTTGTCGGCTGTTCAAATATTCATAATTCAATTTGACGGAGGGCTGAGGGAGCTTACCTAAATCTCTCCTGTCCGGCTGTGTCCCATATCTGTAGCTTGATTTTTTGTCCAGAGACCTCGATTATCCGAGTCCCAAATTCCACGCCGATGGTGTGTGGACAATCGGCCATAACTGGTCAATCAAAGCAATGAAAAGTGAAATGAGAATATTAATGGGCTGCTCACATTATCCATAATTTTTGAGGGCACGTCAAAATTGCCCTTCAACTATCATTATTAGTACAGTAAGAATCAACAGATGAGCATCCTTTGTGAATGATTAAATATAAACAATTGCAGTTACATGTATTTGGGTTGAGGTGTGATTCTTGATGTTGAGGGAGTCTTGCTCAAGTTGTGTTGCTCCCATTCAAAAGGTAATCCCGGTAAAAATCCCAGTACCAAGTAAGCAAATAGCACTGAACATGCTGAATGGTGTATTGTACATTTTTATGTACATATCTGGGTTACATTATAAAGATTACGTGTACAGTTACATGAAGCTTCATCTTCGAAGATGCGTGGGGCTGTCTGTTACCTAGCTCATGAAAAATTACAAATTTGACTTTAGTGCGGAGCCACAGGCAAGTGCACGTTTCCTCATTTGTAAAGTCTGCACATATGTAGGCCTATCTCCATAATCATTGACAATAGCGCTCCGCACTTGCACTCAAAATAGCACACTGAATCTCAGACAAACATTGCAAACGTGTGTGGGTGTGCTTGTGTGCATGCATGTGCATGCATGAAGTTTGTCTGACATCCGGGGATTTTGTACATGCGCGCGCTGGCCAAATCACTCGTGTGACGTCATTAGTGTGGAGTGCTATTCTTGTGATTACTGTACATATGTACATGTAAACTATTTGACCAATCCCTATTAAGCTTTTAAAACTCTGACTTGATTTATCAGCAACTTTAACTTTATCCTGTCTTCACATTGGATAGAAGAAAAAAGGGGCGGGGCAATGCATTTCAGCTGATACATATTCATGCTCACTACATTACGATAATTAAGTGCTCTGTGATTAAATAAGGCAGTATGTATCAAATGCCAATCGGAGAGTGATGACAAAATATCGAGCACACATGAATGGGTGTGTATATCCTGCATTGCCAGGCAAAGTACATGCAGCAGCTGAAATAACTGGACTGAAAAAAATGTTTATCACAATTCCTCATAAATAAATAAACAAATAAATCAATTAAAATTTCATTGAACCAGTTGCTCATAATATGTTTATAAATATTACAATACAAACAGTACATGTGCATACATAAATATACATAGGTAGGTTGCCACTTCTGATTACTAAATTTCTCATAACATCCCTAACAAAGTCATAATTACTGACCTACATGTACGTGTATTATAGATCAAATACTTCTTTTATTCAAAGACTCTTCCCTCTTGATAATATATACCCTTTTCTTTAAATTGCTCTAGTAATAAGCACGCACGTGTTCCCTTGAGGGGAGATTGGCTTGATAGACTAGATAAGGCAGATAGATACACTGTACATGGTGCACAAACGCACCTGACCCATCTGGGTATATATGGATGACTCCGACTGAATCTATATAATTGTGTCTAGTAAAAGTATGATATTTACTCATTGTCAATATTAACATACAGTAGTGGGCTACATGTGTACTGTGTGCACTTACATGTACACAATAAAAAGTGCAAACTCATGCATAGATTATGCCCTATTGTTCATCCATCTAGGGTTAATTAATCCTGCTTTACGATTCGGGAAAGCAGGAACATTAACATTATCATTATCAAAAAAACAACAACCTGAGTTTGGGGCAATAAATGTACATACCGGTACATGTTATTATGCACGATTCTGATTTGCCATGTTTGGAGACCTGTGAATATTGTGTACATAAAACATGTATGTAATTTTCTTTTTCAAGAAGTAAAATCACAAATTTCACTCAATTTTGAGTAACATTTGTCACAGGCTCTTTAAATTTTTACAAACTATGGGAAATGTTTGGCACTTACACGTAAGCAACCAGATGTTGTAATGAGAATTACATGCATTGTAAATTCCTACCACAAGTTCTAGGCAGAATACATGTATTCACAATACACGTGTCACCATGCACCAAACAAGTATTAGTAATGATAACTCCTAAATCATGATCCCTGATGATTGAGACCAGCAGGAAAAGGGCTTGGGTTGTTATTCAATGTGAACTGCATAGAGAAACCTGAGACAAAGCAGAGCTGGAGATTTTTTTATGGGATTAAAATTTGCATTTGGAATGGCTGATATGCTAATTAATGAAACCCAATCACAGGATGTAGCCTATAATAATGCTTTCGGTGGTTAGGCCTATTGGAAAAGGTGTGGGAATGCAAAATGCAAATAATTATATCATACACATGTATCAACTTAAGTTCTCTGATCATTATTGTTTTGTGCATGAAAATCAATTTAAGCCCGATGCAAGCATGCTACAATGGGTGCCATTGGACCGTTGCATGACATGCTGACAAATGACAGTATACAAGCTGTGCTGGCAGTAATCCAATGATCCAATCCAATCTCTTCCAGGAAACCACACGCACATACACTGTTTGGTAGTGCGCTATTGGCAAACAATTGGGCTAGTCAAGTTTTGCAGACAGGATCAAGGAGTTACGTACATGATACATGTATGTATGTAACTACCTAACTACATAAATGTACATACATGTACCTGAGCTACATGTACATACACCCTATACATGTACATGTTACATGTAAGTCTTAAAATGGAACTTACATGTACATCTTTGCTTCGGTTATGTACAGTATACAGTACATAATTATAATTACGAATACTGTGGACCAACCGTTTAATTTTGTTCAAGCATGTACATTAAATAACTCTTTGTCGTTCAACAATGACGACAGCATCTGTCGAAGAAGACTGGTCAAAGGAAATCATGATCTTCTATACATACATGTACAGTATGTAGCATTTTCTGATTCATTATATTGTGAAACATCCCCAGGGGTCCATTTCATGAAGCCCTATGATCAACCGTATTAAACCAAAGGTATGAAGGAGACCCATTGTATGTATCGTATGTAGGGCTGCAATGTGCATATCATATAAAGTCCTAAGATGTAAGTTACGATGAGTTTGGTGAAATTGACCACAGGTCCAACCTGTTCCTAGCTCTATGGTCCAACATATACGGACCTACATGTATCACAACCAGGCCAACAATCCCTGGTTCCAACATCCCCAGATTGAACCAACAATAACCGATTCTACAATAAATTCAGCATCGGATTCAAAAACCTACATGCTGTACATTTACCCTCACAGTAACCCAGTGTATTTACCACAACTTTAACACTTCCTGAGGTAAGTGTGGTATCCTGAATGAGTGTGGTTTGCCCATAATGCATGGTTTATGATTCAGTCCACCAGTGGAGACTGTGGTAATGTGTGGTACTGGTAAGCAGCATTTGTCTTGTATGGTAAGTGTAAAGGGAATGTACCCAGATTCAACATCCCCAGACTCAAAGTTCCTAAATCCAACATGTACCCAGGCCTACTCAACACATCATATCCATGATCCATGATCCAAAACACACCTAAATCTAATAAGAGATCTACATGTACATGTAGATCCAACACACAAAATTCAAACATACCCAAATCCAACGAACTCAGACCCAAAACACCTCAAAAAGGTACCCGCATCCAATATAGTTTAACAAAATCCTACATACTGTACACACATCCAAATCCAATGTACATGCATACCTATAGATATTTTTATCAACACAAGCTAAGAAGCTTGTACATGTACATGTAGGTACCAATCAAGGATTTCTAGTTTGTGACTTTGTGTGGATGTTTAATCTGAGGAGAGTCTACTAGGTTTTCATACGAACCTTACATCCCCACACGTGGTTTGTTTCTGCAAAGCCCCACAGGGCTTCATTTCTGACTCACACCATACAAGGCTTTTTATGCCATTTACAAATCTCACATAAATATCCCCCCCCCCAAAAAAAACCCAAAACAAAATAAACAAAACCCACAATCTAAATAATAAACACATCCAAATGCATGCTGACTAGAAATTCAGACAAAATACAACATGACAATTTGGTGGACAAGAAGTTCTCTTTACATTCTACTTGGGAAAAACCTTTGATTACGTACTATAGGACACGTACGGTATGTACTGTACAGTGTACACAATGTACATGTGTACATGTGTGTAATCAGGATGAAAAGACCCGCTGGCAATAATATGAAGTTGAGAATAAACTGGAAACTAATCACGCTTTCTGACACACTCGACACCCCTCTTTGACTGCCCCGCCCCCATCCCAAGTTAGTCTCTTCTCAAGGCAACTGCCGCAAGCCTCCTAACACTTACATTTCTTTTCTGTGAACTGGTGTAGCAAGCAGGATTTGCCGACGCCCATATCACCAATGATGATGTACTTGAAGATGTAGGAATAGTTATATGGCCCACTAGCCATGATGCAATATCTGCAGGAGAAAAGGAATCCAAACATAACATTTGAAACATACTCCAATGAACACACAGGTTGGATTCTGAGGGTTTGGTTTCAGGTACAAAGTTCATGAAAGAGAGTTAAGACTTTAATCATACGAATACCAGTTTTTAAGTGATGTTTTTATTAAATTAACCGGTATATTAATTAAAGAAAGTGCAATTTGTTCGTTTTTTTTTTCCATACTAAAAGCTGTACATGTTCTAAGATGTGAGAATATGTCAAGCAAATTCTGGAAGTGTTGAAAAGCCTGGGAGTCCAATGTCATGATGTATTCACACTGCACATGACACTAGGGATGGTGTCCATAACAGCAGAGCTACAGTATGTGTCCAAAACAACAATTATAAACAAATGCATCAATGAATAGATTTGCATACACAGATGGTATCCCGGCCTGAAGCTGAAGTCCAGTCTAGACATGCGTAGACATCAGTATCACTTGACATAATAAAGATGGCTAATTACTGTTTAAACAATAAATATCACTGATAACAGTAATTGTGGCATTTTGTTCAATATAGACAATACTGCAGTGCAAACTGTAGGCCCGGGCCTACAAAATTATCAACAACATTGAAAACTGGAGCAATGCTGTCAGAACAATTCCTGAGAAACTCCAATGATTGGGCCTGGCCCTAATTTTATCAAGGTCTGGTTCTAAAGGCTATGTCATTGTCAGATTGTGAAACTATACTAAAGTTAGTTTATATGCCATGGCCTTACTAGGAAAATGTGTACTTGTGGTTAAATTAGTACTAAGAGTTTCGTTTTCCCTCCATAATTTCCCTCAAAAATCAAAGCCCTGCCCTCTTTCCACAATTTTAACCTTGCTGATGATCGGTCAAGAGGACACCACCAACGTCCTAGTCAGAGTTACTTTAGAAAAAGTGGTTTTTATTCCTTTTTTCCCTGGCTTAGTAGTTAGTAGTTATCGGGACCAACCATAGTTATAGGAACCAACACAATTACTAGGCTGGTCTATCACAAATACTTTGAGAAATTAACTGTGAATGAAATAAAATATCATGCCAAACAAGAACAGCAATCAATTTCTACACACATAAAGCGTGTCAAGTGGTTTTTGCACACATTTTCAAGCTAGGGCCTGGAACGAAATGGTGTCTTTTCCACCAGGCTCTGGGCTTCGGCCGGCCGTTAATTTCATGAACACCCCAGGCCCAGCGAGGGGTCGGACGGGTGCAGCTCGCCAGGCCACGGCCCACCACCGACCGGGTCACAAGACAAAACACCCGGCCCAGACAACATCTGCATGCTTTGTACGGTCTACCAATCCCGTGCGTCAATATTCCTGCCCCAAATCGCCCCTCTCCACACACAAAACGGACTACTTACGTGGGATCTACGCCGCTTGCCGAATAAAACAATTTATGTCCGTCCGATTTCCGATAAAACCACGTTGGAACTCTGATCAACGTCGACGAAATTCGAGAATTAGTCAGCGAGTCAGCTTCAGCGAATATGAATGCGGAAGGTTTTCCCGTGACCTCAAAACCAAGATGGCCGCTGTTGAACCACCCTCTGACGTCATAACTAATTTAAGCCCTAATCGAAACGTAAATCTTGGCTTGGGATATGGCTAACGTTACGACTGCATTAAATGTTGTTAAATTATTCATTAGTTTTGGTTAATAAGACTATTACTCGTCCATATTTTGTAACCTCCGGCTAAGAAATACAAAAGTGTAATTTTTCATCTTTAAGTTGATAAAGTTGTTGTTTCAAAAAGTCAAAGGTTTTTTACCCTAAAAAATAATAACCAAAATGAAGATATATATCATTCATAAATAAAGAAATTATTACCAAATAAATAAATAAATTATAAACAAATAGATAAAGAAATTATCAATTGAAATCAACAAGAAGATAAATGCACAAAAGGTACAAACAGGCTCAGCCGTTTTAATAATCAAAAAGGAAAGGAAAAATTTGGTATGCGCATCATTTAAATCAAATTCCCCAGATAATGAGTTGAAATCATTAATGAAATTGTGGGAAAAAGTATCAAAATGAAGGGACATTTCATAAGCTTTTGTAGCATCATGGAGGAAGGAAAAGCCTACATTGTATAGAAATGTTGTTTTGATTTGATTATGTTGCGTTTGTGTGTGTGTTTTTTTTTTGTGGTGAAAAGTTACCTTTTTGGGGGCGGGGCCGGGGCCGGGGGGGGGGGGAATTGGGGCCTGCCTAATTTGCCTAATGTTGGGATCTTCACCGGTTGGATCCAACGGTGAATCCTTCGGTGGTTCACCTTTGAAAGCAGTGTGAAAGGGGTATAACTTACACCCATGCTCATTGCATGGCCCCCATGCCCCGCCCCCTTTTAGCTTGTTCTTTTTCGCTCTTATTTGGGCCTTTTGTGGTTAACCTCTATTTTGTTTTAAACATCGCCTGTGAGTTTAATGCGATATCTTGAAATATGTCTTGTTTTCTTCCCGGAAATCTGCAAAAAAAATCAATCCAAACTAATTATTTGGTGCGCATTTGGAGGAGCGACTGTTGGCTAGTCTAGACCAGAAGCGGCCTAGTTTTTGTTCAGTTTTTGACCTTTAAGTGTAATTGGTACCCGGCCAAAGTAGCTCAATTGCATTATACGTGTGGTTACATACGGAGACCAACGATTATGAAGTTTCTGCAGATAAATCAAGATGGCAGCCTCCGTGGTGGGCACTTCGCCAAAGTCTCTCCCATTCTGAGGTGAGATTTTAACCGCAGATTACCTCATTTGGCTGTCAGGAAATGATTTTGTATGCAGTTTTATTTATTTATTCAAACTAAAGTTAACATTCGGATCAGGGAACACGTGAACAGTTGTAGTTTAGTACAACATGCCCCCAAAACATGAAAAGGCTTGAAAAAGGCAAAGGGTGCATTCGTTTAGCTAACACGGGTCGACACCAGTCAACCTCATCCCCTTTCTCTCACTTGTTTTGTGCAGTAAAACGCGACCATTCCCAGTAAGGGCTGACCCGTGTTAGCTAAACGAATGCACCTAAAGTCAGAAATGCAAAGCTTAAACTCAAACTCCAAGGCAAAGCCAAGGCAAGGGCCAGGCAAAGATAGAACTTCAACTTGGAAGTTTATTGCTGGCCTAGGCGTGGCTATGTTGAGCACATTTTTTTGACCTTGCACAAGTCTCAAACTAACGTTAGTGTTAACTGTGCAATTTTATACTGTAATTAACGTTAGGCCTACTGCACAATTTTGATTCCCCTACACAATTTCAGAATTGCGCAATAAGATTTCCAGCTCAATTTTTGTACTGTTAACTGTGTGCTATTTTGATTGACAATGACAATGTGGCTGGAGTGAAAACAAACACGCGTAGCACAATGCAGTGGAATGTGCTTACATTGTGCTTCCGTTAGGAATCAACGTATTGAAAGAATTCTACTGACGGCCATCACTTGTGCACAAACCTAAGGGACCGACAGAGGGCGTTTTGAGAAAAATGGCTACCTCTGCATTCCAAGTGTATAGGCCTAATTGAAGGTCAAAAAAACCCTGAAAATCTCACTTTTTAGATAAGCTACCCCAGTTTACACACCTGAGATTGAAGTTCATTATGACTTGCATAAAATTTACAAGTTAACTCTTGAAGGAAATAACCCTGTTTCCGTCATGGCCGTCAGTGGAATTCTTTCCGACCATTGGTCATAACCAATCAACCAGATGGCATAATATTATTATATTAGCCTACACTGTAACTTCTTCCTACTCTTCACTTCAGTCATTGTAGTCGATATAGTCTGGCCCCGAGGAATACTCCCTGAGGATTATCCATGTGAGTGAACTGGGGAGTCTGTGGCTAGACTCCAGCAGCGTACACCATGACTCAGCAAATCTCAGACCCCAGCGAGCTGTTTCCATTGTTACAGTCCAATGACCTTCACGTGGTTCAGGAGATTAAGGCATTGGTCCAAGACAGCTTGAATTCTGGTAGGTTTGATACATTTGGTTTTGCCCCTGCAGTTGTAACAGGGACATGCAATCCTAGGACTGCATGAAGTTGGCAAATCTTGTCAAATCTCTTGTCAAATTCCATTTCTTTTATATTTAAAACAATGCAAGTTAGTGACTCAAGGCATTAAAACAGTCTTTTAAAATAATTGCAAAGTGAACAGGATTCAAACCAGTGACCTGCAAAATACCGTACCGGCGCTGTTATAAACAGTTGATAAGAGTACGTACGGTATTCTGGAGGTTGCTGGTTCGAATCCCATTCCTGTTTTTCTTTGTTCACTTTGCAATGACTTAAAATTTAGTTAGTTTCCCTTGTGGTTAATGTTGGTTGATTAATGTATCATTGCTTAAAAAGCCTATATTCTTTGAGTGACCCCGTGTACTGTTTCTCAGGTTGCACCATTGATCCTTGGGATATAGCGGTATGTGTGTGGTTTCACGGCTTCTGACTGCCAAACGAACAAAGATAATTGACTATCAGGGACACCACCAACTGGATAGCACAGTTTGGAATTTTTTTTAACGACGACTTTGCAAAGGACAAATGCAAAAACAGCTGAAGCTTGAACAACATATTGAAAAAAAAACCTGTTTTATCCTTGGGGACAGAATTTTGAGTTGGATGTTTTTTTTTTTATTTTTCCGTAGCTCGAGACCCAGGATTTTTGAATGCGCTGGTGGACTTCTACATCTGCACCAACTCCCACAATGCTCTGGACCTTCTGGCTGGAGTCCGGGAACCCCTAGATAAGGTAGGCCTTTGCTGATTGGACGAGAGGATAGCCTCTTCAGTCACTGATCTTCAGACGTTAAGGCTGGGATTAAATCCTGGGATTGCATGTCCGTGATGTGCTGGAAACATTATCATAGAGGGCGCTATAACAGTTTAGTGAACTGGCTTGTGCTCTCCAAGGGCCTTTTCCAAACCTCGGTTCTGGTTCAGGCTCTGGGTCCGGGTCCATTTCGTGAATCCATTCTAAAATAACAGGTATCAAAATAGAGGCTTTTGGCTGCGGTTTGAAAGTAGATTATCTGGTTTGAAAAAGAAAACAGCTTCAGCTTCAATGAAAAACCACAAGCTATATTTTCAGCATATGGATAACAGAGGCGAAGCTGGAGCCTGAGCCGGAGCCCAGCTTTGAAAAAGGCCCCAATAGAACTGATGCACATGACGTCATTCATATAGGCGCCCTCTGTTGGCGGAGGGCTTCCTATGCTGGCGGTCGGAAGAAAGTAGCTCATTGAACTATCCTGTGCACCACGTATTTACATTGCTGTATGTCATTGGTTGGGAAATCTGAATTGCACACAAGCTATCTAAACAGTCCTTTCTCCCAAATTTGCCCGAAATCCATTTCCGTGCCACAAATGCTAGAGACTGAAGGCCTGGTCATGCATCTTGCAATGTGAAATACATATGTCATAAATTCGCGTCAAAGAATTCTCACTGAACTGAATCGTCTTTAACTGTTTTTGAACATTTCTTGTAAATTTTATATCTGAGATGTCACACGTCGCTTCGAATTTCAAGCTTACAACTTGACCTCTGATCAGCTGATTTCCTCTTCTTTTTTTCACTTCACTCTTATGCCATTGAACAGTGAAAAAGGCTGTATAACGTATAGTAAAGATTGGAAGTTACATGCCTAGGATTTTCAATTTTGCAAGAGGTTATGAAGTGGTCAGTAACATTGTTGTTGGTTTTGTTGCAGCCGATGATGGATCGACTGAATGACAACATGAAGGCTGGCCACAAACTGCAGTGTCTGACGCTCCTAAGCCACATCGTCAGGCATCAACCCTCCTGGCTTCACAAGATTGTACAAGCACCACTCTTCATATCCCTACTCAACTGCCTGAAGGTAACAGAATATTGAAAGCTAGGATCTGTTCCCCAATACCATGCAGATCTTCAAAACCCTGAAAATTTTAACATTCATGTCGTTATGACAAAAATGAGCTGGAAAAGAGCTTTCGAAGGGTGTATGGCGCTTGGGTGTGTATTTCAATGACTGTGAAAGGTACTGTCATTCTTTGGTAGCAAGCCGAAACAGAAATCTTCACAGATTTGCATATAACTTACAGGGTATAAATATGGTGATGGTAGATGGTATAAGAAACATACCGTTAACAATGTTCTGCCTGAAATGCTGTATTTATCCAGAGAAGAGCAAAACCAATTGACCAAAAAAGTGAGCTCTGTATGGGACTGGGAATTTCACAGATGACTCTAACTGTATCTCTCTTGATATTTATGCCCATGAATCTGCATTTCTTTGACAAAAATTTAAGTAAGAAATTACCTCAAAAACCTGAGACTATTCGCAATACTATAAACTTGACATTCTAAAAACACCCGGTTCCCATCCACTGCACTGTGGTTCCATTTCAACAAGTCCTTTT